>JAYEVD010000340.1:0-265621 GCA_036346405.1 Phyllostachys edulis | reverse complement strand
CGAAGCTTCTCGTGCATCAAGAACCACCTTTGATCTCCACATGCTCCAGCGCAGGCCGACCAACTCGTGACATCCTCGACCTCCTAGATCTCAGATTTCCCCATCCTAGTCCCGATCCTCCTTGTCATCGACCATGGTCGTCTTCACGCTCAACCTGCACATGCAAAAACCAAAGAACATATCCCAGCACAAGTTCTTCAACTTGACCAATATTAGTTCACACGCGCAACACACTATCAACCAGGTCTGCGACTAGATCATTAGGTCTACGACCACCTCTAAAACGTCCAAGGCGTCTACGACCACTTCCAATATGTCTACGACCACTTCCAGTATGTCTACGACCACTCACCTGCATCGTAGCACTTGAAGCATACAGTAATTGAAATGAATGGGGTGGTCTTAAGAAGACCTTTGGAAAGACCTCCTGAAAGACCTCTTGAGAGGTCCTGGAAGACCTCCTCAAACACCTCTTGGGAGGTCCTAGAGAACCTCCACAAAGACCTCTTGGGAGGTCCTGGAAGACCTCCTTAAAGACCTCCTGGAAAGTCCTAAAAAACCTCCTCAAAGACCTCCTGGGTCATCTTTGTAAATCTCCAGGGTCGTCTTTGTAAATCTATAGGGTCGTCTTTTTGCAAAGACCACCTCCTTGCTACAGTACCTTAGAAAACCTCCTCACCGGTGCTTTCGTGATGAGCGATGGCTGGAAGACCTCCTTGCTATAGTACTCGAGACTGATGCTTGAAAGACCTCCTCGCGGGGAGAGGTCTGGGCGATTTAGATAGCTCCGGAGAAGGTATTGGGTGGTCCAGATTGATCCGTTGATGTTCATGGGGAGGTCTTGGCGGTCGAGATTAATCTGGGGAGGTCTGGATGAGTCGCGATTGAGCGCGTTAGTTCTCTGAGGAGGTCTGGATGGTCGCGATTGATCTTTGAGGAGGTCTGGATGGTCGCGATTGGCCATTAGTTCTCGAGGAAGTCCTAGATAGTCACGATTGAGGCGTTGGTTTCCCACAGGGGAGGTCTGGAGCGGTCCAGATTGATCACGCGTTGGTTCTTCTAGTGAGGTCCTAGACGGTCCAGATTGATGCTGCGTTGGTTTTCTGAGAGGACTGAATGGTCGAGTTGATCTTGTGATATTCCTTAGGGAGGTCCCGGATGGTCGAGATAACACACAGGGGAGGTCTGGATGGTCTGATCGTCCACAGCGAGTGCTTCTTAGAATGACCTTGAAGACCTCCGGCAAACCTGAAAAGACCTTAAACAAAAACACCCAAACAGAACAACGGAACCTTCCAACAACCGCAAATTCTAGTGCAAACCAAATGTCAGTTATTCAACAGTAAAAACCACGACCACGCCCCATGGTCCAACAATCTCCCCCTTGATGAATACATTGACAACACTTCAAAGTAGAGAGAAGAATTTGCGAAAAGAAGGTTTCAAAAACTGCAAGGCATCGAATTGAGGAACTTCATCACATCGAGAAACTTAAACTCCCCCTCAACACAAGCACAATTCGAATTGTAATTCTCCATCTTTCTCCCCCTTTGACAATGTACTCGGCAAGAACTTTTGAGAGAGAAAACATCAGAGAAAAGAGCAAGGAGATTAAAAGACAAGAAGCTATGTCGATTCTTTAAATCAGTTTAATAGATTAGCCAAGCCATCTTTTTTAGTAGAGCTTAACAAGATCGTATAAAAACATGTATGATGTAGCAAAGTCAAAACAACATTGTAGAGTGATTAAGCAGTTTTAATCCAATGACATGGCATCTCAAACAATGACTAAAACGATTATAAGATCACAAAGAGATATCACCATGAAAAGTTAAAGCCTAACAGTGAGGCAAATGTTAAATCTAGATGAGCTATCAGTCTCATAATAACACCCCATTGCTTCACATTCAAATCTTATGCATATGGCATGCTTGTAGCATACTTCTTCTCAAGGTGGCATGCTTGAAGCATACTTCTTTTCACTGGTGGCATGCTTGAAGCATACTTCTTTTCATTCGAGCACTTTTGTGTGCATATTTTTTTTCTTTTGAATACATAGATATGTATGGCATGCTTGAAGCATACATCTTTTCAAATGTCTCTTTTTTATTTTTTTTAAATATTTACAACATGCCAAAATAAGTGAGCATCACAGGATTGCAATGAGAGACATACTTGCTTCAAATCCATGATTTAAAATGAGGCTCACAAACAAGTTCACCCTTTTCGATGAACACCACAAGGTGATCACAATAATCAATCTAGTCAAATAATTCAGCCATGTCAAGCTTTAGTTCTTATGTAGCAAATTAATTATAACCGGTAAAGATCAAGGCTACACAGCATATGAATAAATATGATAAAGAAAGCTCTACAACTCATTTGATTTTAATGGCTTGGACTTGATGAACTGTTTGGCAAGACAAAGTTTCTGAATTTTTAAAACCCAAACTCCCCCCTCAAAATAAGCCCATTGGGTGCAACACTCCCAATTCACTTCGCAAAAGAGCAAAACGAGCAGTATCAAGCGGTTTTGTGAAAATATCAGCAACTTGAGACTCTGTATCGATAAAATGCAAAGCAACATCTCCCTTTTCAACATGATCTCTCAGAAAATGATACCGAATATCAATGTGTTTGGTTCTTGAATGTTGCACGAGATTTTTAGCAATATAAATAAGCGCTAGTGTTATCACGATAAAGTGGAACACTATCCAAAGTTAAGCCAAAATCTTTAAGAGTAGAGGTCATCCAAAGCAATTGAGAGCAACAAAAAGCGGCAGCAACATATTCAGCCTCAATTGTGGAAAGAGAAACAACAAACAATTGTTTTCTAGAAGCCTAAGACACAAGAGATGTGCCTAAAAAGTGACAAGTGCTAGAGGTACTTTTCCTATCAATTCTACAACCCCCCAAAATCAGCATTTGAAAAGCTCTAAGGGTAAGGCATGATGAAGAAGAATACCACAAACCAAATTCCAAAGTTGGCTGAAGATACCTGAAGATTCTTTTAAGCTATTAACGATGTGAAGCACGTGGGAAAGCTTGAAAATGAGCACACGGACATCACGACAAAATGAATATACGGCCTTGAAGCGATGAGATACAAAAAGTGAACCAATCATGTACATACTCTTTTGATCAAGCGGACTCTCCATCCTCATCGAGGTCTAACACTCTTGTGGATCCCATTGGTGTGAAGCGGTTTGCTTGTCCCCATGTCAAAACATCGAAGGAGATCCTTGGTGTATTTGGTTTGATGAACAAAAATACCCTACTTTGATTGCTTGATCTGAAAGCCTAGGAAGAGCGTGAGTTCTCCCATCATGCTCATCTCAATTTCCCTGCACATAGTATCTGAAAACTTGGAAACAAGAGCATGAGAGGAACCACTAAAGATGATATCATCCACATAAATCTGAACAAGTAAAAGATCACTACCATGCTTGAGTGTAAACAAAGTTTTGTCTACCTTGTCCACCTGAAAGTTATTACTCAGCAAATATGATTTAAGCCTGTCATACCATGCTCTTGGAGCTTGCTTTAAACCATATAAAGCTTTGGATAGTTTGTAGACATGATCAGGAGTTTTTGGGTTTTCAAACCCAGGTGGTTGTCTTAGATAGACCTTGTCGGTGTTTTAGAACCGAACTTATGTAAAGATTGTTTGATTCGGGGGTTCCTCTAGGCTCGAAATCACTGCGGAGATGGAACACAGGGGATTTTATCTGAGTTCAGGCCTTCTCACAGGGAGAATAATAACCCTACTCCTGTGTATATGTATTGAGTATGCTGGATTACAAAGTGGAATCAAAGACTAGAGTATGGTGCTTCTAATCTTACATTTCTCTATGTCCCCCCCCCCTTTGTCTTGTTGATCCTTGCCTTTTATATCGTCTCCGGGATGCCGTTGGATCTTGAATAAAAGATTACGATACTTAGCGCCGGATCGTGGGTTATTCTTGGAGGTTATTACGGGGTTTTAATGTCCCGTCGCCGGGCCATTATCATCATAACAGGGAGTTAAATCATGCTGTTATTTCAGGCAATAACAGCGTAATTGATTACTCATATCCTTGGATACGGTACATAATATTTCTTGATCAACTAGGCCCACATGTATGTGAATCTTGTCGTGAGGGTGGTCATAGAAAAGCTTACGACCGGTTGGTGGTCGTAGGAAACCTACAACAATGGATCAATCGTAGTAGAGCTTACGATTCTGAGGATAGTCGTAGGAGGGCTTCACGACTATGGGGTAATCGCGGAAGACCCACGACTGAGGGTGGTAAGTAGGAGGTCTTCACGACCTCCGGCTTTATCCTTATGAATATTAAGGGGTACATGGCGTCATTAATACCCATAATATGAATTAAAGATATATAATAAAATAAGGATTTGTTATATCCTTGTCATCTAGCCCCCCAGCTTAAGCGAAAATAACTTACTTGGAAAAGGAGCTGCAAATGGTCTTACGACCCGGTGGGTGGTCGTGAAAGATGGTCGAAGGAAGGACTCTTATTTGGTGTTTCATTTGACTAGAAAATAACTTGGTTAAGAAGGTTGTAAAATAATCTTATGACTTGCAAGGTAATCGTAGAAGATCCTCGATTACCAAGTAAATCCTTGATACTAAGGTCGGAGTAAAATCTTCCCATGTTTTGTTATGTTTGACGAGAAAAGACTTGGTCAAGAAGGTAATTTAAGCGAGAGTGTGGCCGGCTTCGGCTTCCTCGGCGAGACAAATTTAAGAATCACGAATCGGCTCTTACAGATCTGTGCATTGGAGTAGTTCACGGCATTGGCAACAGTTGAGTAGCCATGTCTCTTCATCTTGATGGCGGTTATAAATATTCACCTGCGTGAGCATAAGGTCTTTACCTTCCCCAAATCGCTCTTCTTTGTTTGTACTTTCGAGTTCTCTGTCGCCAACCAAATCGAGCCCTCTTCCTAATCTTCCCAAATCTCGACCTTCATTTTTAGGGAGAAATGGTAGGAACTTCGCTTCGATGGAGTGAATCGGAGATGGATCGACCAAAATCGAGGCTTTGGCCGACTCAGAAGATCCAGAAGGAGGTTTGTGTGAAGTGGATCGAGGCAGCCGGGGCGAATGGCCGTCAGGTAGATGGGGCAAATCCTGTCTTCGGTGTTACTGCGAGTGTGGCCTCTGATTTTGCTCACCCTTTCCTCACGCTTGTACTCGAATACTACTGGCGTGGGTTGGGAACCTTGTTCCCCAACTCCATTCACGATGTTGAGTGTGTTCGATGTATTTGTGTGAGGCCTATCTGAAGATTGAAGCCGACTTGGGTTGTTACGGTATTATTACGGAATGATTCGATTAGCCGAATCGCCCGTAGTTGTAGTCTGGCTCCTGACGGGAAGTCGGCGGAGTACATTCAGATGTTCTGGCGGTTGTCATTGGCGTTTTGGAAGAAGAAGTGGTTCTCTTGGGAGATTACCCACGAGGCGGCCTCTCCTTAGTCGAAAAAGCGGTAGAAGATTCCTTCTTGGGACTCGCCTCCCAAGGAAGTTGGTCGATTGCCCCCTTCATTGAGCTATTATAGACTTGAAGGAAGAGGGGCTTACTAGAATGTACGCGTGGTGAAGGATTTCATCCGCAGCGTCGCGTTAGCCCTCTGAAGAAGAGGGCTCACCGGATCATGGAGATACTTGGGTCAAAGCGGACTGACGAAGATTATCGGAGGGTAAGTAAACCTTGAGCTCTAGCCTTTTCTATTAATTTTAAGTTTGGCTTGTTGAAGGTCCTCTTATCCCTACAGAACTTTCACAAGAGGAGATTGATGTTTGAGTCAAGCTCGTCTATGAGAAGATTCGAGCCCACATTGTGGCGCCTCTCATCCTGGCTGACTTGTCCCCAGAAGGAAAGGTGGAGCGCCTGAAGGTAACCAGGAACTAATTCCCTCCTTAGGATTTTGTAGTCGTAGAAAAACTTATGACTAGAAATTTGAGTGCGTGGAAAGGCTCACGATCGGGGTTACGGTGCGAGAAAAACTTTCGACCGGGGGTTATCGTGAGAAAGGCTTCTATTTGTTTTTAATATCTCTCTTTACGATATTTGCGAAAAGTAGGCATGGAAAACGATCGGAGACGACGAAGAGGTCGACGATAGTTGTCGGTCTTGGTAGTAAGAGTAGTTGTTTCTCCTAGGCTAAGAGACGCCCGGCTTGTCAAAGCCGCCCGACAAAAAGTCTGACTCAAGCTCTGCTTGCTAAGCAAGCGAGATGTTCCTCGAACCAAGAGGAGCAAGCTTGGGAAAGCCACTAGCAAAGGGGTCGTAAATCGAGCTCCGCTACTTAAATCTGCGTCTCCGCTAACCTTGCGGCGGAAGCGATCTTGTTGAGGAAGCAATCGCGGCATGATTAGCTGAAGTGTTCAAGCCCGTAGCCCCCAAGATCAAGGTACCCTTCTATTACGATGATAAAGCCTTCGCAATTTCTGCTTCTCGCGGCTTTATTAAGCGACTAGAAAAGGAGAATTGGAAGAGTTTTATGTCTTTTGTGAAGGAGGCGCTTTCGCCCGGCCGGTACTGTGGTTGAGAAGCGGCAATGCTTGTTGAGGTGGTCGAGGCGGTCTCGACCATCCGAGAGAGCCAAGAGGCTCGAAGAAGCGATAGTGCTCGATCAAGCTTCACGACGAGGCGTGGTCGTAGATGTTCCTCAACTCGAGTCTCAACCAGGGCGTGGTTGAGAAAAGTCAAAAACCTTCCTTAGGAAGGGTTGCTTCAAACTTAAGATCAAGTCACGGCCTTTGGAAGGTATGCAAAAGAAACAAAAGTGTAAGAACAACATTTACCTTTTGCTTTTACTACTGATAGAACTTTCCTTTTAAGTGGTTTTAACCGGCCTCTCTCCCTATCAAAAGCGTTCCGCCAAAGGATTCCACGGTGGTTTCTTGGCGAAGGAACATCGATGGCGATGGTTGAAGAACAAATCTACTATCAAGCAGCTGGGAGATACGTTGTTCTTGAAAACAGCTCGACCATCCAAGAGGTCGTAGGGCCAGAAGTGGCTACAACCACTGGGGTGGTCGTAGAAACAAGGCGAAGATGATGGCGGGGGAGACATCCAGTCATGGGGGTGGAACATCCAGTCACCGTGCTGGGAAGGAAGTCGTCACGAATGATCCTCCCAGTCTCAAAGGCCAAGCTGCTGATGCCGCTACCCTCGAAGGAGAAGAAGGGTTCAAGCTCTTCGACCATACCCTCGGGTTCGTTGCTCCTGCCACCGTTGTGGGCTCCCGCGCGTTCAGATCTCGTGACCGTGTTCCTCACCCTAAGGACATTCCCAACAGAGGAGACGTTTTTTACGACGAACGCCTTGAAGGGGTATGGTGGAACCAGGTCGACGGGATCGACGAACTAAAGGACCCCACGAAGGTGGTATCTTCGTTTGCTTGGATCGCCATGGATGTAAGTTCCTGAGGCTTAGCATTTACATTCGTTCCTTTTCACACCTCTTACTGCCTTTCTTTATGTAGAATGCGTTGGGACAAATTGTCACTGTCGCTGAATACCACAGGCAGCTTGTCCAACTGCGACAAGACAAAGCGCTACTCTGCGAGTAAACGGAGAGGTGGTAAGTAACTGCTTTTCGTAGCCTTTCATGTTTCGGTCACTTACGCAGTACTTGCGGAGGTTTATCGTAGAAGATCTTACGACTAGGAACTGGTCGTAGAAATACTTATGGCCAAGATATCGTCGTAAAAATACTTACGACAAGGAATTGGTCATAGAAGAACTTACGACCAGGATATTATCGTAGAAATACTTACGACAAGGGACTAGTCGTAGAGGAACTTACGACCAAGATATTATCGTAGAAAGACTTACGACAAAGAACTAGTCATAGAAGAACTTACGGCCAAGATGTTTGTCGTAGAAAGACTTCACTTACAAAGAAGCGGGACATAGAAGAACTTACGATCGGGAACTATGTTGGCGTCTACCCTTTCCTTTGCGAGGTTTAAGAGCGACAAGACCTTGCATTTGATTCTCTCGACTTTGAGAGGGCGAGAAGAAGAAGCTAAGTGAGAAGGTTGAAGACCTCCAGAAGCAGCTTCTAGAGGCAAACTCTGCAAACCAGAGGTTGCAGGGACGATTGATCGGTAAGTGCTGAACTTAAAACCGTTTTCGACTTTCTTTTCTTTCTCTGATCCTCATTCCTTTTCGAGAGAAAGATCAAGAGGTCCAAACGTAGGAGCAACGCCACATAAAGGATGCTACTTCTTACGCCAAAGAAGTTAATAAGTTGGACTCCCAACTAGTTGGTAAGCAAATCTTTATCTGTGATTGATTGTGTTTTCTTCTCGTGGTCATTTCTTTTTCTGACTGGTCTTATTCTTTTCAGAACAAATAGTGCAAACGAAATGACTTCAGAGGAGCTTTGACTTCATAATCGGGGAGAAATGAAGGCTTTGAAGATCAACCTTCAAGGCAATATTTCACTCCTGAACAATGTACTCGGTGGGCTTCATGCTGAGGGGATTGCTCCTCGTGATGACACCTTTGTCCGCCCATTCGAGTGCCATTGGCGAACAAGTCAGAACTTTGCAAGAGCTGGTGACTACTTTGAGGGCCAACCAAGCCGACTCGATAAAGGATGCGATCCAAGAGGGAGTAAGATTTGTCTTGGCAAAACTTAAGGCTCATGATCCCAACCTTAATTTGCGACTGTCATAGATGACTTCGGCGCTTTGAAGCGGTGGAGCAACTAATGACATCCCCGCGATCGATTCTTGAGTTAAGTTACGAAGGTGCGCAAATAGGATCCCCTTCATGGGAGAGTAATGCACTGCAGTCTGTAAAGACAAATTTTTTGTTGATGTTGATATATGATCCTTCCTTTTTCCTGAAAATCATCTTTGTCGAGTAGTTAGTAACCCAAAAGACAATGAATGGAAAAAAGAGCAAGACTAAGAATTGAAGTCAAGTTAATAACTTTATCCTAGCCCAGACTATTTGCTTGGTTTATTTAGATAAAAGGAAGGTAAATAGTGTTCAATAGGTTTTCTAAAAAGAGAGGTTTAACTAACTTATAGTTTTTCGATCACGATTATCCTGCACTGGTCGAAAGATTAGGAATGAGTTGACACTAGGAAGTTCCTTCTAGTGGGCAGGACCACATGCAAAGAGGAGAGGCTTCGACTAGGTGATGTTACCATCTCCGACCAGATTAATCAAATTAAGAGCGGTCAACTTGAGTTAGATAAGCGTCTGGAGTTCCTTAAAAAATTTGTTCAACTTATTTCAACGCACTCAGTAGGTTCCCTCTGGTAGCAAGAGTTAGAAACAAGACGACGCTAGGAAGTTCCTTCTAGTGAGCAAGACCACGTGTAGAGAGGAAAAGTCTTCGACTAGGTGTTGCAACTTTCTCAGGCCGATTAAAACAAACCGAGTTTAGCCGAAAGTAGTCGAGTAGATTTGGAAAGTGTACTCGGCAATTTATTTTCAAAAGATGTATGAAGAAATAAACTAAGGTACTAAGAGTTGGTTTGACATTATTTCAACCATGTTTTGAACCCAAGCTCTTTGTGTTGGTAAAAATGGAGGAGCGGGTCAACTCTAGGAAGTTCCTTCTAGTGGGCGGGACCACATGCGAGAGGAAAGGCTTCGACTAGGTGATGTTACCATCCTTTGACCCGATGTAAAGATAGGCGGGTACTAGTCGTAGAATATCTTCACGACCGGTGTATTGTCGTGGAAGAGTTCACGACTAGGAACTGGTCGAGGGCGAACCTTCGACCAGGGTATGGTTGAAAGAATTGTCAAAGCGCTACTCGAAGTTAAACAATAAAGATAGAAAGAATTTGATGCTTTATTGAATGGTTGGTCACTTACACATAGAATTTAATGTGAATCGGGTCGATATTCTAAGAATTTGAGAGAATTGACCAGTCTTCCATTGCTAGTCGTGCGAACACATCGCATAACCCGGCGTATCGGGGCCTTCCCACTTGGGGAAAGTTTGTTCGATTAAATGGGATTGAATTTTCCTCAATACCAAGTCACCTCTGACAAATTCGTGAGGATGGACCTTCGATCGTAGTATTTCAGAGGCTTCTTTGGTAGATCTATTTGAGCGGATTAAGGCACGATTCCTCTTTTCTTGACGAGTTAATGTCATCCGCTCGAAATTGTTCTTGGTATGAGTTATTGAAACTCTCGACCCTTGTAGACCGATCTTTAGTTGGCGGAAGCATGGCCGGCACAAAAACTAGGAAAAAGGGAGTTTTGCACATTGCGGAACTAGCGATCGTCGAATCGCCCATAATACTAAGGGTAATTCTTGTACCCAAGCCCCGGCGCTGACAAGCTAGTCGAAGACTCGAGTTTTAATTCCTGCATTATTTGGCCATTTGCTCGCTTATTTGCCCCATTGCTTTGGGGATGGGTGATGCGTATGAGCTTGGTACCCAACTTGTCATAAAATTCACTGAAATTTTGCACTCAAAATGTTTACCATTATACGTGATTATTCGACTTGGGACACAAACGAGTAATCACACTTCTCATCATGAACCATTTTATGGCTTCGTTGTTATCCTAGTCACAAGTTTGGCTTGATCCATTTTGTGAACGTATCAATAGCTAGAAAAAGGAACTCGAAGCCTCCTGGAGCCCTTGGGAACGGTCCTAGGATATCGAGACCCTAGGTTGCAAAAGGCCAAGATAAAGGGATTGTTTGTAATGCCTGAGCTGGTTGGTGTATTTGCCTGCTATGAAACTGGCATTGTACACATTTCTTAACCAAATCTTTGGCATCGTAGAGGGCTATTGGCCAGTAAAATCTTTGTGGAAAGGCTTTTCCAACCAATGTTCTATAGGAAGCATAAGTTCCACAAATGCCCCCGTGTATGTCGTGAAGGAGGCTTAGTCCTTCTCTCTGCGGTATGCATCGCATGAGTACCCCTTGAGTACCTCGTTTATAGATGACTCCTTTGATCAAAGTATACATTTTGGCCTTTCGGGATAAACGATTTGCTTCGAGATCGTCATCGGTGCTGAAACCCGTCCAAAGATACTTGTAAATGGGATCCATCCAAGTATCCTCGTAATCTAGAGAGGCTGTCTCAATAGGAGGTGTCTCTGGTGTGTCCACCAGAGACGGCTTTTGGAGTTGCTCCAAGAAAACCCCTTTTGGTACTTGTGATGGGGAAGAAGCCATTAAAACAAGTGATCTGCGAGAAATTATCCTTTCAAGGGATAAATTGTACTTGAAACGAAAAAATGCTTTTCAAGCTTTCGAACCTCGATAAAATCCGAGACATGGTTGGATTAGAGCACTGGTACTCTTTTCCGACCTGATTCACGACTAGTTGAGAGTCTCCTCCCACAAGTAGTCGTCGAACCGCAAGTGCTTTCACGGCTCGTATGCCGGCTAGTAAACCTTCGAATTCTGCCACATTGTTAGTGGCCTGAAAGTTTAACTGTATGGAATACTTTAAGGTCTCTCCGTTAGGAGATTCCAGGACCACCCCAGCCCCCGAGCCACTTAAAGTAAGTGACCCGTCAAAGTACATCGTCTACTTGTCGTGGGTATCGTACTGGGATCCTGAACAGGTTTAGGATTTGTCCATTCGGCGACAAAGTCTATCAAGATCTGGGATTTAATGGCCGTTCGGGACATGAAATGGAGGTCAAACTCCCCAAGTTCTACTGACCATTTAGACATGCGTCCTTTGTTTCCCTATTACGGAGGATCCTCCTAAGGGAAACTCGGGCGGCACAATTATCTTGTGTGCCTGAAAATAATACCGCAGTTTCCTCGAAGACGTGAGGAGGGCATAGAAAAGCTTTTGGACCTGAGGGTAACGCTCCTTAGGTTCGTACAAAACTTCACTTATGTAGTACACTGGTCGTTGAACGTTTTCACATTCTATGACTAGTACTGTGCTCATTACCTGTGGTGTGGCAGCTAGATAAATTAAGAGCATCTCTTGAGGTTTGGAAACTAGAACAGAGCACTCGTAAGATATCTCTTGATATTCTCAAAGGCAGCGTTTGCCTCTTCCGACCACTCAAAACCCTCATATTTCCTTAGAAGTTTGAAGAAAGGTAGTCCTTTTTCCCCCAAGCGTGCTATGAAACAACTTAAAGCCGCCATGCACCCTGTGAGCTTTTGGACTTCTTTCTTTGTGGTTGGAGAGCGCATTTTAATAATGGCTTTTATCTTTTGAGTTTGCTTGATTCCTCGTGCGGAGACCGAGGAATCAAGCAATTTTCGAAGAGACTCCAAACACACACTTCTCGAGTTGAGTTTCAAGCGGTGTTTTACGAGATTGTCGAACGTCTCTGCAAGTCGAAACATGATCAAAATTGTTTGATGCTTTTTACGACTAGATCGTCAACATAGGCTTCAAATTTCGGCCTAGGCGAGGGTGAAAAAGTCGATTGCTTCAAACATTGAAAAGAAGTGCCATCATTTTTTAGACCAAATGGCATTTTGACATAGCAAAATATACCAAATGGAGTAATAAATGCGGTCTTCTCTTCATCTTCTAGACACATATTTATCTAGTGGTAACCAGAATATGCATTTAAAAAACTTAATGTTTCGCAACCAGTAGTAGAGTCAACCAACTGATCGATACGAGGTAAAGGGAAATAATCTTTTGGACAAGCTTTATTAAGATCGATGAAGTCTCGCACATTTGCCACTTGCCATTAGACTTCCTAACCATTCTGAGGTTGGCCAACCACTCTGGGTGGTCGACTTCTCTTATAAAAGCCTGTTTTAAGTAGCTTGTCCAATTCTAACCTATAGCATCTCGTCGATCGAGGGCAAATCTCGTAATTTTTGTTTCTGGTACTTTGTCGAGCCATAAAAAGCTAGCTTGTGCTCGATTACTTCCTGGGACTCGGGCATGTCGGATGCTTGCCACGCGAACATCTGCATTTGCTCGGAGGAAAGTGATGAGGCATCTTCCTACTTGGGGCGGAAGTATCCCCAATCTGAGCGATCTTGAAGGTTCCTCTGATCTAGGGTAATCTCTTTGACTTGGTCGTTCGGCTTGGCGTAGCTTTAGGCTTCAAGCTCTTGGTGAAGGCTTCCTTTTTCTTCCGTGATTATCGACCCACCATCTTGAGGATCGGCGGTCCTGCGTGTCGCCATCTTCTTATCACAATGAATTGTGATTACTACTTTGGGACTTGGCATCTTAAGACATTGATACCCATAATGAGTTGCCATTAAGAATTTTGTCAAAAGTAGGTCGTCCGAGTATGGCGTTATATGCCGTATCGAAATCGACCACATCAAAGGAGATCTTCTCTGTCCTGAAATTACTTGGTGAACTAAATGTTAAAGGAAGAGAAACTTGACCAATGGGTTTGGCCGAAGATCCTAGTACAATACCATGAAATGAATATCTTACCAGTCTTACCTTGGTCACAGGTACTTGCATTTCATCCGGTGCTCGTAAGCGAGAATGTTTATGAGCTTCCACCATCAATCAACACTCGATTTACTCGACAGTTGTAGATGGTGGATTCGACCACGATCGGAAAGCGACCTGGTCGGGTTGAAGGGATCGGGGAGTCACCCTTCTCGAAAGAGATGGTGACTTCCGACCACTTTGGTACTTTATTGACAAGAGGAGAGTCGATGGAGTTTACCTCACGTTCGACTGCCTTAAGATGTCGTCTTGACTCGTACGCCGATGATCCCCAAAGATGTGCTCGATGGTGTGCTCGGGATCTTGAATGGGCATGTCCTCGTTGTCATCCGACTGTGTACGACCACTGGCCTGCCCTACTTCTTCGAGGGTAGGAAGTGGACCTTTGCTGTTGTAATAGTCTTCGAGTTTCCGTTGGAAAACTCGGCAGTTGCGAAGGTCATGCCCTTCCTTTTTGTGGAAAGGGCACCACATAGGCTTATCGTTCTTCTGTTCGGGGCACTTACCTTTGCCTCGATCGGGGTATTGCTTGGCAGTTCATGGCTCCTTATCGCTTACGGCCAGGATCTCCTTAGAAGTATTGGCTTGAGGCTCTTGTCCCTTTGCCTTGTTCTTAGATTTCTTGGCCTTCTTATCCTTATTTTTGCTACCTTCGCCATTCTCTGAGGGGTTTGGTCATCTCGATCGATGATTTTGGTCCACTCAACTGCTTTGTCAGCAATAGCGTACCGATCAGACATCTCGAAGAGTTCAGGTACAATAGCGGAGAGTTCAAGCGATGTCCTCCGTGATCATACGCTACGGACTCCTTGTTGAAGGCTCACGATATGATCGTCGAAACCTCGGGAATAGAATTGCGAACTGGTAAACGCTGATGAATTGGCATAGTGTTTCATGGTCGTTTTATCGCATCTGTGTAGGTCGTCCTCCTTTAAGGCGATGGTAGGTGCCACTGAAATTAGCCGACAATAAATCACGAGAGGTGTTGCCACGAGTAGATCGACTCGAGGTTGGTTTAATAACCACGATCGGCAGACCCTTGAAACCGCGGTCGGAGGTAATTCGCCATGGCGTGCTCTCCTCCTTCTTCGCTGCTCGGACGGCCGGTTGTGTAGAATCTGAAGAACTTCGATGGGATTTTGAGACCCATCAAATTTCTCCATGTTCCACTGGTGAAATCGCGCGCCGATGAAGCGCTTCGGAGATTAGGCGAGAATGCGGACATCCGTAATCATGTCGTGCGCCTCCTTTGTAGAAAAGAGGGTTGGCGTCTCTAGTGATCGTACTCGGCGATATCTAGCAAGGTGAATCGACTTATAGTAAGTCTCGATCCTCGAGGTAATACTCCTCATATCTTATCTGTATTGCGGAACCTCTGGTCAGTGGTGAATGATCACCTCTCTTAGGAGCTTTATGATCGTCGGGCATTCGAGGAACTCTTTTCCAGATTGGGGCGATGCACCTTCGCGGTGATCTCCATGCGGCGTGTTATTCAATTGACTGGAAGCTTATGGAGTCGTACTGCCATGACTTCCAGAATGACGCCGACGGGGTCATTCGAGCTTGCTCATTGTACTCCACGACCTTCGTCACGATCTCTTTGGCGAAAGGTCGTGGCAGTCTTTCGGGCAAGTTCTCGAGATGGGTTCTCGGCGGTCGTTGATATCTTTGAAGTTCTGAGTTTCTTGGTGATATTGAGCACGCCCAGGCAATTTTCCTGAGCTTCCTCCAAGACGTCCAAGACGTCTACGACCACTCACCTGCATCGTAGCACTTGAAGCATACAGTAATTGGAATGAATGGGGTGGTCTTAAGAAGACCTTTGGAAAGACCTCCTGAAAGACCTCTTGAGAGGTCCTAGAAGACCTCCTCAAACACCTCCTGGGAGGTCATGGAGAACCTCTACAAAGACCTCTTGGGAGGTCCTGGAAGACCTCCTCAAAGACCTCCTGGAAGGTCCTGAAAAACCTCCTCAAAGACCTCCTGGGTCGTCTTTGTAAATCTCCAGGGTCGTCTTTTTGCAAAGACCACCTCCTTGCTATAGTACTCGGAACTACAGTACTCGAAAGACCTCCTTACCAAGGAGAGGTCCTGGACGATTCAGATAGCTCCAAGAGAAGGTCTTGGGTGGTCCAGATTGATCCACGTTTATGTTCATGGGGAGGTCCTAAGCGGTCCAAATTAATCCTGGGGAGGTCCTGGATGGTCGCGATTGAGCCGTTAGTTCTCTGAGGAGGTCTGGGCGGTCGCGATTGATCTTTGAGGAGGTCCTAGATGGTCGCGATTGACGCTGTTAGTTCTCGAGGAAGTAATGGGCGAGTCGTGATTGGGCGTGTTGGTTTCCTGAGGGAGGTCTGGGCCAGTCCAGATGATCTTGGCGTTGGTTCTCCTAGAGAGCTCCTAGACGGTCCAGATTGATGCGCGTTGGTTTTCTTGAGAGAGGACCTGAATGGTCGAGTTGATGCGCGATGATATTCCTTGGGGAGGTCCTAGATGGTCCAGATAACACCTGGGGAGGTCCTAGACGGTCCTGATGCGTCCACGCAAGTGCTTCTTAGAATGACCTTGAAGACCTCCGGCAAACCTGAAAAGACCTTAAACAAAAACATCCAAACGGAACAACGAAACCTTCCAACAACCGCAAATTCTAGTGCAAACCAAAGGTCAATTATTCAAGCATAAAAACCATGACCACGCCCCATGGTCCAACAGAACCGTCATTGATACTTATCACCGACAGTTCCACAATGGAACCATCCGTAATATGGTGTCGTATCACAGACGGTTCATTATGAAAACCGTCTGTGAAGTATCACAGAGGGTTATTGGTTGAAAACCGTCGTGATATTTTGAAATATCACGAGCGGTTATTATTAGAAACCATCTATGATACATCACAGGCGGTTTTCATAATGAAGTATGCGTGATATTACCTCTTCCGCGAGCGGTTTATAGCGCGGCCGGTGACCGCGGATGATGCGCAAAAGCCAAAACCGTCTGTGATTGCATATATCTGAGCGGTTTTGGTCAACAAATGCGTGATGAAACATCGATATTAACCTTTTGTAGTAGTGTTGATGTCGGCGAGTCTTTGATCTATCGATCGTTCTCGTTGAAACAATCGGTTCGGCGAGCCAATTTTAGGTTCGGAGGAAGCATGGCTTCACACCGTAAACCGAGAAAAAATGGTGTTTCACGGTCGCGCACGGTAGTGCGTGGTTCAAATGGCCCATATCTGAAAGGAAGTTCTTGAACCCAAGCTCCTGACGTTTTGTTAACTGGTCGAACACTCGGCGTTTCATTCCTTGTATTATGATACCATTAGCTCGCTCAACTGCTTCATTGCTCTAAGCATGAGCGACAGAAGTGAAATGTATATTGATACCTAGATCCTCGTAGAATTCCTGAAAATTTCTGCTAGAGAACTGGGTACCATTATATATGATTATACGACTAGGTATACCAAATCGTGTGATCATGTTTTTTGTGAGAAACCTCTTAGCAGTTTCAGTTGTTGTTTTAATAACTGGCTCGACTTCTATCCACTTTGTAAACATGTCAATTATAACGAAAAAGAATTCGAAGCCTTCGGGTGCTCTTGGGAAAGGTCCCAGAATGTCTAGTCCCCAAGTTGCAAAAGGCCAAGAAAGAGGTATGGTTTGCAAAGTTTGTGCCGACTGATGTACTTGTCAACTATGAAATTCACATTGTACGCACTTCGTCACGAGCTCGTTTGCATCATGAATGGCAGTTGGCTAGTAGTATCCTTGCTTGAAGGCTTCAGCGACCCGATTTCTCAGCCAGGAATGATATGCTCCACAGACTCCTCCATGAATGTCAGATAGCAACCTAATACCATCCGTTTGAGATATGCATCTGATCAACACTTCGTGAGATCCCCATTTATAAAGGGTACTTTCAATCACAGTGTATGATTTGGCTTTTCAAGCTATACGATCAGCCTCTATGTCATCTTCAGGAATAATGCCATGCTAAAGATAATTATAGATTGATGTCATCCAATCTCTATCGGGATCATGCTTGACAACCTCCTATGGAATATCCATGTTCACATGATCGATTTGTACGACTTCTAGTGGAACATCTATGTCCTTGGAATGCTCGACCACTGAGGGTAAATCGAGTTGCTTGAGAAAAAATCCGGGCGGGACCAAGGTAGTTAGGATCGCGATCCTACTCTTAGAGTCTTACGATTCTACGAACCCACGACAGCCTGTCAATCCAAATCGCACTGTCGATCCGATCCTACTCAAGATAGTTAGGATCGTGATCCTACTCTTAGAGTCTTACAGTTCTACGAACTCACGACAGCCTGTCGATCCAAATCACACTATCGATCCTACTCGTAGAGACTTAGGGCAAATTTTTTTAGAGGCTAGGCTTTGCTGATATTTTGTTTTAGAGTAAAATTTGTTGATATTAATTTCTGAGAATGAAACTATAAATAAACAAGGAGCATGCAAAATATTGTATCAGTGTGGTAATACTAGTACAAATATATATATTATGGCATGAGCAATCTTGAGTTTGATAATGATAAGCTATTTTTATTCTTGGAGTATGTCTAGCTGCTTTTAAGGAACACACAAGTGGTAAACCATATAAGAATCATACAAATTTATAGTATAGATGTTAAATATGTGTATTTTCACAATTCCGTAGAATCCTGATTCTCACGATTCGATACTACGATTTCGATCCTACAGAGCAAATCAATCAACTTAGGATCTCAACTCTGACTACCTTGGGCGGGACAGGTGACCTTGTGGAGGCCATCCGTGCCAACCTGGTCTACTAGAAAGTTTTCTTTCTAGGAATGTGTTGGATCTGGATCCTGAAGATGTGCTTTTCGAGTTTTCGTACTTCTGCCAGATAAGATGACATCTTAGTACTTGAGCATTGATAGTCTTTCCCGACTTGATTTGCTACTAGTTGAGAATCACCTTTCACTAGTAATCTGCGAATCCCGAGCGCTCTGGCTGCTCGGAGTCCTCCCAATAAACCTTCTTATTGTGCCACATTATTTGTTGACAGAAAGTTTTGCTGGATGATATATTTGATGTGTTCTCTAGTAGGGGATATGAGGACGACTCCAGCCCTTGAGTCTTTGAGCATTAAGGAATCGTCAAAGTACATTGTTCACTCGTTGTAGTGTTCATACTCAGGGCCTTAGGTGGGTTCAGGGTTTGTCCATTTGGCAATGAATTCTGCTATTGCATGGGACTTGATTGCTATTCGTGAGATGAAATAGAGGTCGAACGCCCCAAGCTTGACCGCCCACTTTGCTATTCGTCCTGATGATTCCCTGTTTCCAATAATTTGACCTAGGGGATATCCGGTTGGTACGGCAACTTTATGGGCCTGAAAGTAATGCCTTAGTTTCCTTGAAGCCATAAGGAGACCATAGAGCAACTTTTATAACTGTGGGTATTGTTCCTTTGGTCCATGCAAGACTCCGCTTACGTAATACACTGGTCGTTGAACGCTGTCACGTTCTACGACCAGTACATCACTAACTGTTTGTGGCGTTGCAGCCATGTAAATCAGCAATGTTTCTCTCGATCTTGGAGAAGCTAAGATCGGGACATTCATAAGGTACTTCTTAAGTTCTTCAAAGGCATCGTTTGCCTCTTTAGTCCACTTGAAACTTCCATGCTTCCGAAGAAGTTTAAAGAAAGGGAGTCCTTTCTCACCTAACCATGCTATGAAATAGCTTAGCTCTGCCATATAGCCGGTTAGTTTTTAAACTTCCTTTTTGTGGTGGGCGCGATCGATCGATAATAGTAATCTTTCTTTGGGTTTGCTTCAATCTCTCTAGCCAAAACTAGGAATCCAAGAAGCTTTCCTGAAAACACTCCAAACACACACTTCTCTGGATTTAACTTAAGGTTATGCCTTCTTAAGTTATTGAAAGTCTTGTGTAGGTTGAAAATATGGTCGCCAGCGTTGATGCTTTTCAGAACCAAGTCATCAACGTAGGCTTCTAGATTTTGACCTATCTGAGGATTAAAGGTTTTTTGCATCAACCTTTGAAAAGTTGTACTAGCGTTTTGAGACCAAATAGCATCTTAACATAGCAGTAAGTATCATATGGAGTGATGAAGGAAGTTTTCTCTTCATCATCTTTACTCATATTAATCTGGTGGTACCCTGAGTACGCATCTAAAAAACTTAACAACTTACACCCGGAATTAGAGTCTACAAGTTGATCAATGCAGGGAAAGGGAAAGTCATCCTTCGGACAAGCTTTATTAAGATCTGTGAAGTCAATACAAATTCATCATTTCCCGTTGCTTTTTCTAACCATTACAGGGTTGGCGAGCCACTCTGGGTGGTCGACTTCACGAATAAATCCAGCTTTGAGGAGCTTGTCGATCTCCGTTGGATTGCCTCCTTGATCGGTCGCAAACGTCTTAGCCCGCTGACGGTTTTTATAAGGCTAGAGAGCTAGCGTGTGCTCGATCACCTCACTGAGACTCCGGCATGTCGAGCGCCTACGGTGAATCGTCTGGTTTGCTCAGAGAAAGGAGACGAGTGGCTCTTCCTATTTATGGTCGAGTCCTGCCCCGACCAGTACCTTTTGGGTAGATGTATTGGCGTTTTCTAACCCAGATGGTGTATTGGTGCTTTCCAGATGAACATCTTTGCTGAGTGGTACCTCCTTGGTTTGGTCGAAAGGTTTTGGTGCTATCTTTGGCCTTGAGTGCTTGACCTACATGGTAGGAAGATTAGTTTCCCTGGTCGGAAGCTTATCGACCAGTTCTAAGGACTTTCGATCACATGCATAAGCCATTTTTTGATCTCCTCGATCCGTGATGACCCATTTTGGTCCTGGCATTTTTAAACTCTGATAACCGTAATGTGTGACTATCAGGAGTTTTGCTAAAGCCGGACGACCGAGGATTCCATTGTATGCGGTTTCGAAATCCACCACATCGAATGAAACTTTTTCTGAAGTTGTCGGGTCTTCCGAACGTAACCGGTAGGGACAGCTATCCTATCGGGATGGCGGTAGAACCAGGAACTATGCCATGGAAGGCATATTTCACGGGTTTCACCTTAGACTTAGGAATCTGCATCTCTTCCAATGCTCCCGTAAATAAAATGTTTAAAGAGCTACTACCATCTATTAAGACTCGATTAACTTTATAATTGTCAATAGTAGGTTCAACTACGATAGGAAACCTACCTAGTCGAGTCGACGGGATGTGGCGGTATTCTTTGCTGAAGGAGATTACAGTTTTCGACCACCTGGAGGGCTTGACGGTGATCGGAGACTTGGTAAGGTTCACCTCCTGTTCCACAACCTTCAGATGACATCTTGACTCGTACGAGGAGGATCGACCAAAAATCATATCGACTGTGTGCTGCGGTTCCTGGTACTCCATCTCTTCGTCGTCATCTTTGTCCTTCTTGGAGCTTAGTTCTCTGAGTTCTGTTATGTAGGGGAAGGGACCTTTACCTAAGTAGTAATTCTCCAGTTTCTTTTGCTAGGCTCGGTAGGTGCGCAGATCATGCCCTGCTGCCTGGTGAAGTGGACACCACTTCTTATTTTTCTTATAGTCGTTGGTCGGAGTCTTAGCTTTGTTTTGACCAGTGAAATCTTTCTTGCCCTTGGTAATGTTTTCAGGAATCGCAAGGACTTCCTTGTTGTCAAGCTTGCAATTCTTTTTACCCTTGAAATACTTCTTGTTTTTCTTCTCTTGCTTCTCTAGGCTTGGTTGGGGATTTTTATCTTTTCGATCAATAGTTTTACACCATTCGACCACTTCACTAGCGGCTGCATACTTGTCTACCATATCGAAAAGTTTGGCGGTCATTAGTGGAGGATTTATTGCAATGTCCTTCATAAACCGGCGATTCCTTAGCCCTACTTTAAAAGCCTGGATGACAGAAGACTCTGCTATCTCTGGGATAGAGTTTCAAACCTGACTGGATCACTTGATATATTATCAAAGAGTTTTATTGGTTTTCTGCTTCATCCGATGAAGATCATCATCCTTCCCGGGATGGTCGTACATCCCTTGAAAGTTGGCGATTAGAGTATCGCAGAGCTACTCCCAAGTATAGATAGATCCGACCGGTAGGTTGAGCAACCACGACTGGGCAAACCCTTCAAGGACCATGGGTAAGTAATTTTCCATTACGTTGTCATTACCACCAGCAGCCTTGATGCCGGTAGTATAAATTTGAAGAAATTCTAATGGGTTCTGAGTCCTGTTGAACTTCTCTATGTCGGCTCGTCGGAACCTGTTTGGCCAACGAACAGCTTAGAGACCTGTAAAAAACGCTCGGTAGGCCGTAATGGAGTCGTGGCGCCTTCTCTAAAAAGCAGCCGGATTATAGTCAGTTGGGGATCGGTTCCTCATATTTGCATACCTAGGATCCGGTGTCCCAATTCGGTCGTGGATGTTATGATAACGTCTTTGACCACCCACTTAGTTAAGATGATGCCTGAGATCGACTGAATCAAGTGGTCGTTCCTCTTGACGGGGAGGAGGAGTGGCTGTTGTAAAAAACCGTTTTCCCTCGTGATTTCCTGGTCAGAACCTACAAGAGAGTCTTAGTGTTGATTGGTCCTCCGCTCGACCATGTTGTCCCCTACAGAGAGAGGGGCGCTAGGATGAAGTCATCGTGTGACTTTGCGAGTTCCTTTGCCCCCGGTACATTTGTGTACGCTGCATGGTTTGTTGGAGGATCTCCACACCTAACACCAAGTGAGCATAACACAGGTTCTGCTAAAGTAGGATCTAGATTATTCAGAATATCCTGGACTCGTTGCAGGTTTTGTATTGTTACTGAAGGTCGTGGAAGATTCCCGCTTGCAGTGGGTGCTCGATGAGTTGAATTTTCCCTCGGCCTTCCGGTTGGTCCTATCTGATCCCTTACTCGTGGTGGGGTAGGAACAAGTGAATTAACTGATGCACGTCCTTTAGCTTGGTTGCCTTCGGTAGTTGGTGCTTGAGCGTCTGTACCATTTCCACCAGCAAGTGGTGGCGAGTTAACCTGTGGAGGATCGTGCATGGCATCTGGACTGGTATCTCCGATTACGTTAACTTCATGGCACCAACAGTGATCTTCCTATGAGTTCCCGTCATAGCTAAGGGAGAGCCTTCCAGAGCTTCGACAAGGAGCCTCCACGACGGGGAGCGGTTAGAGATTACTGCCTCTGGTAGGCTTTGTGGTGGACTCAGTCTGATCCGGTAGACTGCCGATTGTATGTTGAGTTTCACCATGCCCACTTGGCTTACGATCGGTGATAACTTCATTGATACTCTTACCAGATGTCGGTTGGCCCCGATGCGTAGGAGTCGTTGGCGAATCTTGGTGCGCCCATGACAATATCAAGTATATGAACTCTCGATTTCAGTATTTGGGCTTCGTTGCGCTTTTGCCGATCGGATCGACCGGGCTTGTAGAGGTGTACGGACGTTCCGAACTGGTCGGAACAAGCGGTTCCTTTGAGAGTGCCATTGTTGGTGGTGGTGAATCCTCATCCATCTAGTCGATTTCGCTAATCTCCGCGAATAGCGAGCCGACGGAGGAGGAGGATAATGACATCTCGTTTTCTTTTATGGCACGGATACATGCGTCCATGTCGAGGTTGGAGTAGTCCGCTAGGTCGAACCAGTTTTTCTCATCATAAGTCTCTGCCATGTTCGTATGAGCGATGATGGGGCAAAGAAAGTGGATGAGGAATGCTTGAGCGAAGTAATCTTTAAGAACTCAACGCCTTCTTCTCCACGGACGGCGCCATCTATCGACAATCGAGTCACCGATCTTATGAAATAAAACAGAGGAAAATGGCACAGAATTCTTGGGAGAGAATAAGACTGCTCTTTATTCCTATGACCTGGATATTACATGGGTGCCTTTGACAAGACAGTGGACTAATCCTAATATACTGAACGTAGTGTTGATTATAATGCTTCAATCTAATGGAATGTGATTGAATCTCTTTTTCTCTTTCTGCCGTTTGCAGTCTCTTTTAAGTAGTCGACGAAGTGGTGGCAATTACTTCTTGAAGAGACGCCTGTTTGGAAGTGTCGCGACTAGTCGGAGCGAGGCAGTGGTTGGTAAAGTATCAACCGTTCGGCGGTTGAGTGTCTGTGAGACACTCAACTGTATGGTGGTTGTTGTTAATGTCTTAGGACCATAAGACGTCGTGTGGTATAGAGAAAATATGACATGTATTCCATTCATCACACGGTAAGGAATATGCTTGGGGTTAAATTCAGATACTAGTTCATTGCTTCTACAAGCAGTCATCTAGTCGGGGACTAGATACAGGACCTCATCCGACCAGGGTACCCATTATGTAACCTCTGAAATTCTTACGACCTCGGAAGTCGTTAGCCTTAGGGGTTACGACCACGAAGACATATGGTGTTTTATTATGTATTAAAGTAATACATAGAGATTTTAATCATCGTCACTAACTAATTAGCAATGTCTTGATTTTGGTTCTACCATGTGTGGTGTGTGTTCCGGGATTTACGAGTAGATTCACAAGGCGCAAGAGGGGGCCCCGATTGTGATGGACGTACCTAGTCGCTGGTGGAAACCTTAGCAGACAGAACTAGGTTAAGACAAAACTTTGTAAAAAAGCCTTGTGATAATCACTTAGTCACACGCCTATGGAAGTGTGTTATGGCTGACATTATAAGTTGATTATCTCTTGTGAGTCAAGCTGTACAACCTCTGCAGAGTGTTAAAAACTGTTCGAACAACCATGTCCCCAGTTATGGACAATGCCTGATGATTTCACACGAGATATAGAGTTTTTCATAAAACTTTGGATGGTGATATGGATGGAAAGTGAATGGGTAGTTCGCTGGTTGTTGGTTGGGAAGTGAACGGGTAGTTCACTGGTTGTTTCAAAGCAATTGTCTATTTATTTATTATTTTTCTCAATAACACATTTCAATCTATTTACCGTATTTATTGTCATTACTGTTTTCTGCAAAAGAACAATACAGCTACTCCTTGTTCAAGCCTTGCATGAATATTATTTACATACTATTCCCTACGACTTGCTGAATACTTTATGTACTCACGGCTTTATGCCATTGTTGATCAGTTGTCGAGGAAGAATCCGGGAATCCAGAAATTCTACGAGGAGTATTTTGAAGACTATGCGAACTAGGATGCGCTTTCTACTCGATTGCCTGTGGGCATGTTGGATGGTCACAATAAGTTATCTTATTTCCGCTGTAAGAGTTCCATTGGTATTTAAGCCATGCGTGGCAGACTTTGTAAACCTTGACCATAAGGTCTGTTGTTTTTATTTAATAATAATTTGCTTATTTCTTAGCTGTTTTATTGTATGAATATGATTTTCCATTGATATTGTCACTGTGTGAGCTAGTTACTGATCATGGGGACTAGTTCAGAATACATAGAGGGTCCGGAGTTACTTGTTCGAGTCCCAACGAGTTCGAGAATACGTGGGGTTCGGATTTACATGTTCAGGTCCCGACGGAGATGGTACTGAGCCCTATCGACTATAGGACAGCCATAATTACCTCGACCATTCTAGTCAAAAATTTCAAAATTTATTTTATAAATCAAATAAGCCAATTAGCTTGAAAAATCGGGCCAGCCGGCCACCTCGGCTTGCCGTGCCGTGCCGTGTCCGCTGCGGAGACCAGGTACGGAGGCTTCAACGACCGCATGCCCGAGCGTGTCAACCGGATGCCCTCCTTTCTGTTTTGTCCGCGGTAGGCTTCCGCCATGTGGTTGTTTACGAGCATCTCGCCTGTCTCCCTCGTTATGCGACGACCTCGAAGTCGCCCACGAACGGCCTCTGGCTTTTCTTGTGGCATCTGACAACAAAGTGGTCCTGGCTTGGCCAGGAACACGCCCACGAACGGCCTCTGGCTTTTCTTGTGGCATCTGACAACAAAGTGGTCCTGGCTTGGCCAGGAACACTTCTCGCCGAAGCCGAACAGGTAGGGGATGGTCACGTTGCCGCCCTTGTCGGGGGCAGTACCCTCGTCGCACCGCGTCGTGGACGACCGCCGGAGTTGTCACCTGAGTGAGGAGAGCGACAACTACTGGGAGAAACCACAGTGGCGGTGCCATGGAGGATATATAGCTTGCTAATTCGCAGCTCACTATAGTATACGTAGCAGGCTAGTCGCTACTCGCTAGATTGTCGCTAGATTGTAACTATGACACGTAGAGCTTTCACCTTATTAATATCCCCGCGCCGGTACTGCTAGTATATACAGGACAACATGAGCAGGGATTACGGTTTGAGCTAAGGACCTGTTTAAAATAGGGGGATTTTGCCAGAAATTTATGTGAAAATTCTTACGCTACATGTGGTCACTAAGGCGGAAGCACCGGATCTTAACTTTCGAACAGATCGCGCCACGCTGTGGCACGAATTATTTTCAACAATATAGAAAATTCTTACGCTACATGACGACAACCAGGAAGCCGGCGAAGGTTCGCGATGCTTAGATGCAGCCACGCAATATAGAAAACACTAGAGGTACGATGGTTTGGAGGAAATCTCTGTGCTTTTAGTAGATCAAATCAAGTCCTGTTTTATTTAGTTTACTTCCTTTGTGGCAATTTGCCAACTGTGAGGTATATTCTTCTTGGCTGTTGTACTGGCTAATGGTTAAATATGTTGGTTCATTTTGGCGTGAACCCTTTGTGATGCATGAATGGTCCTGCAATGGAAACCTATACCTAAGAACCTGAAATCATCTTGACGTTTTTCACCTTAGTGACAAGCAAGAAGTAGCCAACAGATGCAGATGTGATGTGACTCTGATAGGTAGTTTTGTTGAATCCACCTTTGTCTTGCAGAATGTTGCTGTGGCTCTGACAGTGGCATCTCATTTAGCTCTGTTCAACTCATATAGCGGATTTGGAAATTTCTTGGTCTGTATTGTCGTAGTTGATAGGTGGTCACAGTGGCTACAAATGGTCACGGTGATTAGCTACTTCAACAGGCTCATACAGTCTCGCAAGAAACAGGCGTAGAGCAAAGAAACGCATCTCCACGCCCACAGAGCCGCAAATTGCTAGAGATTTGAAATTGTTTCTGTGACGTCCCGTTTTCGAAAAACGGTGAATAGTAATTACTTTTGGTTTTTGGTTTTTGGTTTTTGGTTTTTCATAATTCAAATTAGCTTATATTCTCAAAACTTCTAGCTTCTAGCTAAGCTCAGGTTTGTGTTTCAAATCTTTTTGTAAATTCCCGAATTCAAATTCAAGTTTGAATTCTCTTTTTCGGTTTCGAGCCTTTTTCTTATTTTGGCCTTCCCTTTTTTCTTAGGCTCAGCCCGCAGCCTTTCCTTGGGCCTAACCCATTTCCCCCCGGCCAAGCTGGCCTTTCTCCTCCTTGGCCCAGCAGCACCCCGGCCCTTCTTTCCTTTGGCCTCCTCTATTTTGGCCCGGCTCCCTGCCTTGTCTTCTTCCCGGCCGGGTCACCCGAGCCTCCCTCGCTCTTCTCTCTCGTGCGCCAGGCACAAGCTCCCTCTGCGCCGCCTCGTGCACCGCCTACCCTCTGCACCACCACTAGCTCCCCTCACCTGTCTTGACTCCGGTGGCAGCGCCCTCATTTGGTCCCATCCCCGTGCGTCACTACTGCGCCACGCCCTGCCGCCCGATCTGTATTTGTCTTGACCGCCTGCTGTTGTGTGCACATGCATAAAGCCGTCTAGCATACTCATTAGTCGTGAAGTCGTCGCCGTGACATCACTCACGCGTCCGCAGCGCCCTCGTCAAGTCCCCTCCTCTCACTATGCACGCACCTGCCCATGCCAGTGCGCCCATGACGCCGCCTGATGAGGATATCAAGCAACCACTACTTTTACCTGCTGCACTGCATCCTCTACTTCAACCACATCGTCTTCGATAGAACTTTCGGCTACTACAATACCATATTACCCAATTGGACCGAGCTACGCCTACATACCATGGTGCTATGTCTACATGCCATGGTACTATGTCTACATGTCATGGTGCTACTCCACGTGCCGAGCAAGAGTTCAAGTTGGATACGTTTTGGAATCTAGTTCGGCCTCCGGAGACAGCAACGAATTCAAATATGCATAACTTTCACATACGAAGTCCGTTGGAGGTCCACGAGTACTTGATGGAAATCTTATTTCATCCTCTTTCCAACGGATCTGGTCTCACTTCCAAATTCCTTCTGTGCACGTCAGAATCGTTAAAAGAAGATATCATATCACCTGTTTGGGCCAATTTGGGCCTTGTAATCGTACTCAACATTGCCCATATGGCGGCCGGCCACCTAGGGGGTGTGCCTTTGTTCACATGAACAGTAGTACCACCCACTTTGTCTAATTATGTGTGGCTCCCCTTCCCCCTATTTAAGGAGGCCGCACCCCCTCTAGTTTTCTTGGATTTCGTTTATGTTTAGTTTGTCTTCATTGCAACTTGTATCTTCTGCGTGTGTTGACTAGACCACCCAATCAAGATCCTTATTCGCAATCCCAACTTAAATCAAATATTTCAATCCTATTTGCAATTTCATATTGCTATTTATCTTGTTCTTGCGTGCTTCTTCAGTGTATGCAGGAATTGATCTTCGTGATCAGGTCATCCGGGTATTCGTGCACGGTTGATAATGACTTATCGAGCAGTTCAGCGATTGCATGGTTTCAGGCCTTGTGAGTTCGTAGCCAGGATTGTGAGAGTTGAGCAACTATTACCGAATTTATCTTCTCATTGAAAGATCGGGCCGTCAGGGACCTCAGGGTTCATCGCGCCCTCGGGACCAGCGCGCCCTCAAGCTTTCCAACGACTCTCTCGCCCTTCGCTAGCTATAAAGAGGCCCCCTTCTCCTCCTGGACCTCCCCCACGTCGCCCCATTACCCCTGGTAAGCTCCAGCAAAGCATCCACCATTTTCCCCCTTTTGGGCGAGCCACCTCTGCCACCGCACCGCCACCCCCGTCACCTCGCGCCCCCAACGCCTAGGACCATTTCCCCCAAGTCCCCTTTGAAGTTGGTCCACCTCGCCGTCAGATTTCGTCATCTTCACCGCCTCCGGCCACCCACTTCATCTCCACCATTCTCCGGCCATCGCCCCTCTCCGGCCTCCTTTGTTGACCCGGTAGGTCCACCTCGCCGTGCGCCACCCCGTGCTCCCCTCCTCTGGCTTAAATCGCCGCCGGAGCCTCCTCTCCGCCATGGCCGTGCCTCCGCCGCCGCTCATCTCCACCGCGCCGCCACTCCGGCCATCCTCCGGCTGCCGCACCGACACCATCAGCGACCAAGGGCTCTCCGTTTGGTGCTCATACCGCCATGCCATGCCTCGCCACGGCGGAAAGACCGAAACCTCTGCACCCGTGGCCGTGGCACGTTTGGACCAAGCGCTAAGCGCCATTAAAGCTCCTAATGGCTGTCTTAAAACCCTAACCAAATCACCGCTTAACCAGTTAATTGTTGCCTTAATTGCCTCCTTGTCTCACTACCATTCGGGCAAGCAAAAACAGTAAATGCCAGCTTTGATTTTGCTTTGCCTTAGTAATGACAAGTGGGCCCCACTGCATTACGGTTCTCGTGGACCAGTAGACCCGTGGACCATGCACAGTGCGTGTTGACCTTCGGTCCACACACTGTACATGTGAACCCGACACTGTTCACTAGCCCCACATGTTAGAGAGACTTGTCTCTCTCTCCCCTTTTCTTTTTCTGATTTAATTCCATTTCAAACTTTGGAAGTCATGTTCTCCCTCGTCATAACTCCAAAAATTATGAAATTTATTTCTAAAATTTTGTAAATTCAAGATCTTGTTGACGGCATAGGTTTTGTTTAATTTGGAGTTCATTTGTTGTTCCTTTTGTATTTATTTGCTCTCTTTACTTGTTTGTACCTTTTTCCGGTACATTCGTCCGAATATGATTCGAAGACGCGGGAGACCTCCAACTTGATCAAGCACAAGACTATCGAGACTCTCTTGCCTTTAACCAAGGCGAGTTAATACTTTGATCATTTTGAGCGTACATTTTATGTAAATTATATTCATTTAAATTACCAAAATTGCATGCTTTAATTTTTTAATTAAATTTATGTTAAATCTTAATGTAATTAAATACCCATTTGATGATTAATTAATTAATATACCATCCTTTGACAATTGAATCCATTATTCCATGTCACCCTAGTAACTATATGGTAATTACTAGTTATAGGTTGTACTTAAACGACATGCTAGTCTTTCTTAAGTACTGGGATATTAAATGTCCCAATCATCATCTTTTAAACATGAAAGTGGTTTTGGGCAGTCATTATGGGAAAATGACTGAGATGGTTGATTTAATATGTTTTTACTCCTCAAAAACCCTATAACTTGTTGTTACTATATAGGCGGATGATATGATTAATGGTATGATAGTGGGTGCTAATGTAGCCCAAAGAAAGTTGGTTGTGAATGCTATATGGAATAAACCACCCAGATAACCTTAAGGACTTAATCTTGTCATGACATCCCGTGTAAAACAAGTACAACCACAAGTCTGCAAAGTGCAACTTGGCTTAGTAAATTTATTGAACCCTGAAAGTCATCTCACTAATGGAGGAGTGAACAAGTGCAAGCGTGAGTTGGGAAGGGACACCAATGGTGAAGTTGCCAGCTACGCTAGTCATAGTGGTAAACATCACTTTAGCGTATGGGTGTAACCCCATATAGGTGAGATAGCGGAAGAGCGAGGTAATTTGAAAGGTTCTTGTGACGATCGCTCAACTACATGACTCTGAAATCATGTGGAGTACTTGAGTATGATTATCTCTTGTGGAGTCAGTGTACAACCTTTGTGGAGTCTAAATTGTTTAAACAGCCGCGCCTACGGTCAAAGGCGGACATGGGAACTTAACTATAGTTAGTTCTATTTCAAAAATCTTTGTGGGTGGAATGAAAATGTGGTGGGCTCACCTAGCCCTGAGATTGGATTTTCCTGGGTTTTCGAACTCAGTGGTGTTAATAAATGGGGATAGCCCCAATCAAATTAAGCATAAGGTGGAGGTAGCCTCTGCTGTTATAAATATTGCACAATTACTCTCTTTAATAAAATGCAATTTGGATAAAATGCTAAGTGTTAGGAATTTGTAATTATGATAATTGAAAATGTTGCTTTAGCAAATAAAAGAACCCAAGCCATCCTTGTTAAGCCTTGCATGTATATTATTGCATCTTGTGTGTTGGCTCGCGAGCACGGAAGTTGTGCTCATTTTCGCTCTTTCCCCCAAAACCCTCGAAGCGAAATCACGAGGATTACGACTACTATGAGGATCCAGAAGTTGGAGGCCCATGAGATGCTGAGGAGTAGTTTAGTCCTTTTAGTCTAGAACTCGCCTCAGTCTAGCCGACTCTGCCGGTGCTTGCGTGCATCCTATATTATCTGAGTTATCGAGATAATATCGGACGCATGGGTTTCCCCGGTCGCTTGCCTATGGAGAGATGTGTTCTACCCTTTTGCTTCCGTTGTCACTTCCGCTACTTTTGTAATGTAACCATTTGGCTGGTTCGACTTTATTGTAAAACTTGACCCGATCGGCCTATGTAAACTCGATGTGTTAAATTAATGAATGGTATGGTTTTACGCCATGTATGAAATGATTCAACAATGTGTCTGTAAGTGCTATCTACTGATCCAACGTCTTTCACAGAGAATTCGGGATTAGAAAATCTAGGTCTGACAGTTTCCCTGAACGTGCTCTCGTGGGAGTTCGCTTAGTTTTAACCCAGGGACAGTGAAGGATGGGAGGAAGACGAGAAGTGACCACTGAGCTCATAATGATATACTGAGAGAATGATTTACAGTATAAACTCAGAATGAGACATCGTACAATCAAATCTATGACTGCACATAGTGCAATAATTACAAAACAATCATAACTTTAAGCGGATTACAATATTGGAACTATTTTGTACACAAAACTACAACACTGTTCCCTGAACTGGATTTCAGAATATGTCAGAACAAGCATACTTTGCTTCTTCTGTGCTTGTGTGGATATCATAGGGATATGCCAATGATCTTAGGATGATGAAACAATTAGTAATGTGGCTTTTGGTTTGTAGTTTCAAGTGTTTTTCGACAAAGTTTGATTCTGTCGGTCGTGGCGGTCAATGGCTTTTATCTTGAATGTTGATATAAGTGGTGAATTGATTTTGGGATAGGTCATATCCATATTTGTTATTGCATATGTGTTGCATATTGCATGTTTTGGCTAACGTGGGTCAAGTTGTGAAGAACTTGTTCCGGATTCGTGTTGTTTGTCTATTCTTTGTGTAGGTGGCTTGAAGGTCAATGACGGTCTCTGGCGAGGAGGATCGGGACTAAGCTTGGAGAGTGAGGTCGAAACGATCAAGGATGCGGTGAGGTCAATGAATTCAAGCATGGTAGCGAGAATGGACAAGGATGACCGAACAGGCGGTTGGTCTGTTGGTTGTTGATCAGCGGCGCGAGTCGTTGCAAGTGCTCGATGGTGCGGTGGGATCCGGACGGGAGAGACTTGACGACATGGAGCCGTTGATCAATCTACTCGTGGCGAAGCAGACGATTGCTTCATGATCTATGGACTCGGTCTTTTGGAGAAGGATCGAGAAGGGGTATTTTGGTAATTTTACCAAATACCATCTTGGTGACTTTTTGGCTAAACCACGGCGCGGGACGGCGCAAAGGAAGTGGTTCAAGTCAAGAGATTTGAAGACGGCGCTTTAATTTGCGTGCGTGTGTGTTTCGTTGATGTTAGGTCTTAACGGAAGTCTATTAGGGTAAATCTTCTAGAAGGTTTTCTAGGGTTAGAGGTTACCCTATAAAAGAAACTGTTAATGGGTCTTTGGTGGGCTGCTGCTTGTGAGGAAAAAGCAGCCGAGTGCTGCCCAGAAAAAGAAGCCAGGGCCAGCGGCTTGTTCTTGCCGCCTTGAAAAAAAAAAAGAGAGCCGGCGGCGGCGCCCTGGAGTTCACACAAAAATCTAGAGTTCATGGTGGCCTGCTCTACCTGCAAAACTTGTAGTTCTCGGCAGTAGCTTGTAGCGTCCGTAGAAATCTGTTCCCATCAGTGTTGCAACCAAGTCTTCGGTTGCTGTTTGAAGCTTTTAGTTTATTTTATTGTTTTGAGCTGCCCTGATGAGATTCAGTTTTTTGGATTAGTTTATTTGCTTGGCTACTGTTTTCCCTGTGCTGCCGCTGGAGAAAATCAGAGTTGTGGCGGCCATGTTTTCCCGAGCCTTCGATTTGATTGCCAGCAATTTTTTGTGTTGTGTTTCTTTTTGCTTGTCGGCTCGGAGCTGCATGATCTGATGCGGGTTTTAAAAAGGAGCTTTGGTCGGCTGTTCTCCCGTAGAAACTAGCGCCAGGAATTAGGGAGACTCTGGAGGCTTGCAGCTGCATCGGCAAACAGAAAAGTCTAGAGGCCGGCGGCTGCTCAATCTGCTTGGTCTGCCTTCCTTGATTCGGCTGCTCAATGATGCGGATGTAATGGTAGCAGTTTTTGGTTCATGCGTATGAGTAGATCTGGCAGTTTACTGTTTTGGTTTTCTTTAGTTTTTGTTTGGCTGCAGTTTTGTGCGGCTGTTTGATGCAGCTGTGTAGGTGCGCCCATGCTGTTCGTGAAAAAGCCCCTGGGCGGCGCAGCTGAAAATCACGGAGCACTGGCGGCGGATTCTCTCGCAGGAATAGGAATCATTGAGGCAGCGGCTTGTAGCGCCTGATAGAAAAGAGGAGCGGGTGGCGATGCCCCCAAAAATTGTGCGCCGGGAGAGCGTCCCGCAAAATCTAGCTCGTGAGGGACAGCCTGCCTCGGTTCTTTGTTTGAGTTTTTTTTTATTTGCAAAGGGCTGCAACTTGTGGATTAGTTTTTTGGCTAGCTGTTGATTAGATTAATTTTCTGCCTGCTGCCTGTGATGCGACGGAAGTTTTTGTCTCCCAGAGGTTTCTCTGTGATTGCTACTGCTCGGTGCTGTGTTGTAGGTGCAGCGTCATCCTGAAAAACCAGAGCCCTGGCGGCGGCCGGTTCCCCTCTGAATCTTTGCTTTGTCTGGCAGATTGGTGCTTAGATTTTTTTTTTATCCGGCTGCTGTGTGTTTTGAGGTTTTGGCTCATGCAGTACTTTGTAGTGATTTGATGGGCTTTAAGTTGAATTGGGTCGGTCCTTTATAATCTGAATTGCTTTGTTGTAGGCTTTTTGTGTTCTGATGTTGGACATCCTGTGTGTGCTCAGCTGTGCCTGTTGATGTGAATGACCGTGGGAAATGCTAGGGCTGGTGAAGAGTTCCATTGGTACCAAATTCACTGGTCAGTTCGGTGACCTTATTGCTGTGCCTGTGGAGGGCTTTAGTGTTGTGCTTGAGATGAGATCATGTTCCTTGTTTAAAAGAGTTATCCCATCAGTTTGCTAGCTGTTGTTCTCGTGAGGTGACCTACTGCCTTAATTGTGCCATTGCTTCACTAGCTATCAACTTATTGTGTACTAGTGCTCACACCTTATATACGCTGTTTCTTGTTGGTTATTGTGTTTTTCAAAGAGATACTATTTGCTTTGGGGTTTGATCGGATTCAACACAGGTCATCCGCTGTGCCTGTATACAGATCTTCATAGCCTTTATAGCTATTGGAGTGAAAGTAGTGTTGAGTTCGATCGAGGTGAAAAATAGAGAAAGCGTCTATTTACCCCCCTCTAGTCGCCTTTCCGGTCCTACAGTTTGCTATTGCAGTCTTAGGACGAGGGCATACCAATTCCCATGCTGTAATTTTACCATGCATGATCCGAGCTTTCACATGGCTGAAAGAGATTAGAAAGCAATTAGGAACCAACGATACTATTGAAAGAGGTGCATTAGAAAATAATAAGCACTACAAGTTTAGGAGTTCCTTGCATGAATAGAAAAACCATTAGAAGGAAACGACTGAGGTCAACAAGAACGACTGACAATAAGATGCGATTTTAACCATCAATCGGCTACTTGAGATGCAGAACTGGTTATATCTTACACAAAATATGGAATTTTAGACAGGCCAATAGTGAAAACAGATGAGTGGTTGATTTAAGTCATTTAACCCCAAAAAAGAGGATGAGTTTTCTTCGAGGAAACAATTGAGTTGTTGATCGAAGTGGAGAAGATGAAATGCTAGCAATATGTTCTTGGGAGATGGGCAACCAAGAAGAAAGTTAGCTTCAACCAGAATAACTGTCCAGTCGAAGCTTAACTCAAAGCTGTCTATGATTAGCAATGTGAACTTCTATTTGAGTCCATCCAAAATCCCATCTGTAAGCAACTAGGTGAGGAAGCGCGGTGCCACGCCGCGCTCGGAGGTAATATCGTAATACGCGACAGGCTAAAGCAAAGGCATGTTGTGAGACACCTTGTAATGCAAGCAGCTAGGATAGAATGTCTACAGCGATCACTGGGTCGCACTGCAATGACACCCAAGCCTTTTACAACATCACAACGTTAGACAATCGTGACCTTTGTTGTTCTTAGATGCTTTCTACATCACACAAGACTGTTCTAAACCGTGCAGGATTGGTTCTTCCATTGACTTGTACAGGAAGTAGATCACCATATGTAGCACATTTGCCTGATCTTCTGTAATGAAGTGTTGTGATTGATCTGTACGGCGGAAACATATTTGCTTGTGGCCTGAAGAAGAGTTCAACGCATACAACTAAGCCACAACAAAAGAGAACTTGCATTGAAATGAATTCTGCTGAACGACCTCTAAACTCTAAACAAGGAAATGCTCTTCTATTATATGGCCCGTAATGTTTTTCTGTCCAACAGGCACAAGATAATAAGGTGATATACAATCCATGCAAGTTAATACTAGTGGAACATTAGCACTGAAAGGTGCCAACGCTAGGAAAGTGAGTTTTCGGAACATCACAATAGAAATTGCTGGATACGGAAAATATGGCATACTACCTTCGCATCAACATAATTCGAGATAATCTGAAGGATAGAAGTTTCAATGTAGCTGTTGGCATGGTAAAAGCCTAAGCATAATCTGATGTATTCTGCAATGTTGTTGGGAAGTGTACTTCAGTTCATATACTTCGCAGTCTCTTCCGCTTCGTCCCTGAGCTGTGTACTGGTGGAGACTCTGGCGACAGTAATTGGACTAATGCTGCCAATAAGAGGTCACGAAGAGGAATCATACGAAAAGAAAAATAAATGATGATGAATATCATCTTCCTAATGTTTGTTAAGGGTATTTAGGTCTTTTCCTATTGTACTAGGGTTTGTGTCTTGTACTATTTATATGCCCTATGGCATAGGCTATTGCAATAGATAAGCTTCATTTATATTAACATGGTATCAGAGCTCTAGGTTCTCACCCAGCCTCCAACCTAGCAGCCTCCAACCTAGCTCGAAATCGTCTTCCTTCTCTGCTGCCCGGGAGGCAATCTCCACTCCGGGCGGCCACCTCTTCTTGGCTCTCTTCTCGGTCGGTTTCGGCAGTCTGAGCTCGGCGGCGTAGGGAGAAGGAACCCGAGGAGAGCGCGGATCCGCGCCTCCCTCTCCTGCCGTCGTCGAGATCCTTCGTCCGTCGCGTCCACGCTCGCTTCGCTTCTGCGCCGGACGCCGCCGCCGCCGCTTTGCTCGGCCGCCTCCTCGCGGGATCCGGCGCCATCACCCTCTCTGTCGCCTCCTCGGCCGGATCTGGCGGATCGCTCCCTTCGATACTGCAGCGCCATCGCGCGCCTCGGCCATTGCGCTATGCCCATAGCGCCGCCGCGACCTACGTCGCCGCAGCGCCGCGCCGGGATCGACCATCTCCACCCGGCAAGCGGATCCGGCCTCTCCGTCTTTGGATCCGGTTTCCACCGCCGGATTCGGCGCCCTCTCCGCCAAGCCTCTGCTCCTGTCGCCTCGGCTTCCTCCTCTTCGGTGCCCTTGGATCCTTGCCGCGCCACTACTAAATCACACGTGGCCACTCGCTTAACCTCTACTCGAGCTCCATTGCGCCTTCCTCGGATCGAGTCTCTCCGTCGTCACCGCCCGACCTGCGTGTCGCCGCCCGCCGCTCTGCCGCCGCCGCCACGCGCCATCGGCTTTCGGCGGGGAACCCTAAAGTTCCCCGTGCGTTGCTCGTGGGCCGTTAAGGCCCTTTTTTATTTCCCCGGTTGTTCATTTTTGAGGAGCCAGCCTAGCCCAAAAAAAAATCCTACTGCTGCTATAATCCGCTGCATTTTAGTCTTTTCTTTTGAGCCTTCTGTTTGCGTCCATCCAAGTCCGTAGCATCTCTCTCTTTGAGTTCGTCAAAATTGTATGAGTCCACAAATCCTTGTCAGTCAGCCGATTGCTTTGCTAGCCACGATTCATTCTCTTGGATTGAATGTGGTCCTCTCCTTTCTTTCGCATGGCTGCAGCTGTCGCTTTTCTCTCCGAGCCGTTGCAGATCATAGAAGTCTTTATGATGCCGCCGCTTCTCTTTGAGCCGCGCCCGAAGCTTCTAAGGCATGGCGCTTCTACACATCGCGCCTCCATTGCGCTTCTTGTGCCTTTGTCTTGCCCGCCTTTGGGCTTCGATCTGCGCTGCCATGCTTCTATCTCTATCTTCGGCTTGATTTGATAGTTCTCTCTATTTGTGTCACCTTTCACATCCTCTCTTATCGTGTTGCCGCGGTTGACTCTGCTCCCGCTTACCTTTACTTTCCCAGCCCCTGCACTTTGTGCTTATAGGCTGCAGCATGATTCCGGATGGGAGGAGATCCTTTGGTACCAACACAATTTTTCAAGAGTTGCACGCTATGACGACATCTTCAAGACTCGGACTTTGAATTTTCCCTTTTTAGTATCAACCATTTTCAAATGTAATGCTATTGCATACGCCTTACATTTTTTTTGGGGGGGGGGGGTGTTAAGGGTATTTAGGTCTTTTCCTATTGTACTAGGGTTTGTGTCTTGTACTATTTATATGCCCTATGGGCTATTGCAATAGATAAGCTTCATTCATATTAACAATGTTAACACCACACATGCATGCTAATGTAACCTACAGAGGAAAAGGAGCGTTTCAACGTTTGGAAACTTATGTGGATAGGCTCCTCAGAAAATGGCCATGGAAAGGGAAAGGTATATATAAGTTGAACTAGGGGTGACAATACCACAGTACTACGACATGTTTGTTATTTGTTTACTTTCGTCCGCAAGCATCATGCAAGACACCAACATGCAAGTATTCATATGACAACTTGTCATGTGCAGCAGTTTAGGAGAAGGCGTAGTCGGCCCTAGCGGCAGTTTAGGAATCCTCAAATTAGGAAATTATAATTAGGCAAGTTTACTATAGGAAAGTCTCATTAGAAAGTTTGCATTAGGAAGGTTTCAATTAGGGAAATTTGTATTAGGAAGAGTAAGAGTAAGAGTTAGAGTCCTAATCCAGGGAAGGATTAACCTTCTATTTCAAATAAGAGTTAGTGTTCTAGTCCAGAGAAGGATTAACCTTCTATTTCAGATTGTACCCCTATATAAGGAGCGTATGCAGTAATAGAAAAACCAACAAAGGATTGGGTTATTCCCTAATCTATCTTGCGCCAAAACCCTGTCCATGGCACTGTTCATCACGAGTCTCCGCTCCCAACGCTCATCTCCTGACACAACTACACTAAATCTGTAACCTATAGAGCTAAAGCACAAGCAAATTATCACAACCACCATGGACACATGATCATATGAACAAAATTACTGATCTGCTAACACGAAGCAGCTCTCAAAATTTGAGGCTCATCAAGTTTAATCATCGCCATATAACCATATTGTAGAGGTAAAGCCGAACAACTTCATATTTAGATTTGCCTAACAGCTGGCAGAATAATAGTAAGAGCAATCGGGAATAAAGATGTCCTAACACCGAACTGAGGCAAAAGAAATAGGCATTCCTCCAATAGCACCCTCTAGTTTGTACCATTACTCAAAATAAAAAATGTTGGAAAGTAGAGATACAGCAAGGAACAGGAAATATCATCACTAAATCCAGAATTGAATCTAATACCGCTTCAGCACCGAGCCGATGGCTTAACCCAATAGGATCCTAAAGGAACTATAGTATGCATATTTGGTTCTGATGAGTAAAGCCTTTTGTCATTTGATACTTCACATATCGAAAGACTGAAATAACCAAACTTGATACATAGACTGACCAAAAAAAGAGATACTGGAGTATCTTGAACCGTTGAACCCCAGCAACCTCGCTCTTTTCAGGACCTGATGAGATATCTCTGGACTGCTGACAGGAACGGATGATATCTTTGACATTCTGCATAGGAAACTTTGAAGGATGAGGGGAACAATTTTTTCTACGGACAACGAATGAAAAAACTACAGTGTGACCTATCTATCTCATACAAAACAAAGCGACAGCCCTGCAGCAATTAGCTACAAGAAAAAGCATGAAAAGGCAGACGAAGGATGTCGTATGTAACCTGACACCCATGAGGCTGCAACCATCTCTGTTTCAAGCATGAGTCCATGATCAAGAGGCAACCTATTAGCACAAGGCCACCAAACCAACATCAGTCAGGGGAAATAAATCAAATAAACAAGCTTAAAGATGAAATGGGCGCGCTCGTCATCGCTGGTGCCGATCTTCACAGACTGCCTCGATAGAATTTCGATCTTCACAGACTGCCTCGATAGAATTTCCTGAACTTGGTCCTCTCTGCACAATAAGAAACCGACAAAGATCAGGAACCCAAAATTATTATTTTTTATTTAAAAAGCACTGGCAAAACATAAAAGAAACCAAGATTAAGAAGCGAAAAAATCAAACAAATTACCTCAGAGACAAAGCGCTCGTGCTCGTCGCCCTTGCTGGCGATTTGCACTGCCGTCTTAGACAACATGTCCTTCGTTTGGTCCCTCTGCACATGAATAAACCCCAAAAGATGAGGAACAAAAAAATCAAAACAAAAGGCACAAACAAACATTGATCCAATAGAGCGGTCGCGACGACCTACCCTCCGCTAGAGACCCGCAGTCCCATCGACGACCGGCACCCCCGCTGTCGCTGTCTCATGCTCTGGCGACGTCGACCCTCACCCTCACCATCTCCAACGCCTCACCCCCACCCTCCGCCGTCAGAAACCTAGCGAGCGGAAGGGGGCGACGGAGATAGCGGAGAAGGAGGGTGTAGGGGAAAGAGGTGTGGCGGCGTCACTATGGATGGCACGGTGCAGAAGAAGGTCGATGGCGGCGTGAACATCGTTGGGGAGGCGAGGATGATGTGGGGCTCTTCCTCAGCCTTTTCCCTGTTGGAATCGCCATCAACAATCGCCTCAGACCCAGTTGCCACATACCCTTCCTCTCCATCACCGACCGCCACATCCCCTGCCGAGGGGACCGATCGGTCGTCACCGGCACGAGCGACGCTGTCGTCGAAGTGGAGCAGGTCTTGGCGAGGGCAAGCACATGAGCCGAAGGTGAGGGGGGGAAGCGGAGGAGGCGGGCGCGAGGGCGGTTAACCAGCGACGCGAGGGGCGGAGATAGAGATGGAGGTTGTGAGGGGAAGAAAAGCTGGCGGCGGTAAATAGTGTCGGCAATTAATGTATGAAGAGCGCTGAGGTGCCTGGTGTCTCTCAGTAGCAGAGCTAGTAAATGCGGTGATTCATGAGGCCCAATGACCGGCCCAACAAAAGACAGAGGGCTCTTTGTTTAGATTTTTTTGTCCGGTTTAAAAGCAAAAAAAAATCTAAATCTAAATAAAAGAGGCGTTTTTTTGTTCGGTTTATAATAAGTTTAAGTCAATTTAAGCCTAAAAGCCATAGGCCAGAGGAGAGATGCTTTTTTTGGCTTTTACGGAATAGAATATATATTTGCCACCGAACTTCGTTAAAATTACCCTCAAATTGCCATCGTATATAAATACAAATCGTTTCATTTTTTACATCGAATCCGTCCCCCAACCCGATGCTCTGCTGCTCCCATCCCTCTCGGCGCTTTGCTCTCCTTCCTCTCAGCCTTCTTGCTCCCATCCCTCCCGATTACGCCGCCTCACCTCCCTCCCGATCGCGCCGCCTCCCACCTCCCTCTCGGCGCCTCCTGCTCTCCCTTCCCTCCCGCCTTCTTGCTCCCATCCCTCCCGCCGCCGCCTCCCGCCTCCCTCTCGATCGTCGCCGCCTCACCTCCCTCCCGTCGCCACCGCCTCCCTCCTCCCTCCCGTGCGCCGCCTCCACTCCGTTCCCCATCCCTTTGCCGCCACCCCGAGCGCCGCCAGCTCTGGTGAGTTATGGGGACCGGGCCCTTCTTGATTTGGTTCCGCTCTGTGATCTTATGTTGGTTCTTGATCGGTACTTTCTCTGGCGGAGATGATTGACGTCTGTACCGCCATGAGCGCAATTCTCCCTCGTGTTCTTGACGGATCGTATCTTGAATTCTTGATTGCTGTTAGAACATTATTGTGTAGAAAATCGCGATTGATTGGTTCGTTGCTTGAATCGGATGGAGTGTGAGATTGTAAATAGCGGGGTTTTAGATAATGTGGTTAGGTTGGTGTCTTAGTTAATCAAAGATATGATTTGCGATGAATGAATTGTGGAATTGTGCGTGGTTGTGAGTTCTTGATCCGAGTTGGTTTCATCTGGTGAGAAATAGTGTAGCGCCATGGCCTTTTACTGTTATGCTTTATTTTTGTCTTGATTTAAGATAGTTTTAGGCATATTTTTTATGATTAGGCCCATATCCGATGCTTTGGACTTAAGCACCATAACTTTGATTCAATTTTTGCATATGTTTCAGCTCCCTTTTGTTTAAGTAGAAATCTTCCAACATCTGCTGTCAAGTATATGGCCATATATCCCGATATCCTGATGCTTTGTTCAAGTATATCCTGATGCTTTGTTTAAGTAGAAATCTTCCCTTTTGTTTCAGCTCCCTTTGGACGATCACAGAATGGCCATATATGGCCTCATTTATGTTGTTTGCTTACGAGTATGCATCTAGCAAGGATAGTAAAAGTCAAGTTTGGCTTTGCTTTCTTATTGGAATATATATTGTGAATGCATGATTGATCACTGACTCCAGTTAACCTACTAGTACTCTTCAGATAACAAACTGTATATGTATGGGAGTTGGGGTGTGTCATCCCTAGAGTTCGGGAGAAATTTCATCCAGTTTGTACTAATTGCTAGTACTTTCAGTTTGTATATCAAACTTTAAACTATCAGAGCTCTTTTGACTGCTCACATTGATGAACTTTTAGCCTGTGACTTAAACTCTTTTGTTAACACCCTGAGCTTACGAGTTTGTGACTCTTGGTCATGACATATTGATCATATTAATCATGACAATGTACCTGCACTTTTTGAATCCAGCTGCACCTTTTGATAATTATATTATGCCCTTACAAATTCTAAATCATCATCTAAATTGTATAGATAGAACTAATACCTATCAGCCAGGCAAACTGGGATGCATTTGGCAACAGGGCATTTTGTCATATCTGTGCTGGGGAAGTTGGTGCTGGGAATAGGCCATTGGGATGTTTAAATACCGGGGTTACAAGCACCTTCAACGAAGTTTTTTTTGAAAAGACAGGGAAAAAGCACGACAAAATTATAATTGTATGCATGGCGCTACACAACTTCATTAGAGATAGTGCTTTACGTGATGAGCTTTTTGAGAGATGTGATCTTGACGAAGATTATGATCCAAGCGATACACAAACTACATCATTTGGAGGGCACAATGTCAATGGATCGACAATCGATGATGGAGATATGGGTGTCTTTAAGTGATAGTATTACTACTTCTTTAATGGCGCAAGAGGGTAAATAGATTACATTAGTATGATATATACATGTTGCGGTGTGAGGATAATTGCATCATATATGATTAAATATTATTTTATTCTTGTGTTATTTTGTTTAGTTGGTGATATTGGCATTTACGTATTAATTTCTTCCGTTCGCAATGTCCAAAATAAATACTTGCATGCACTCTGAGCGATATCCATTTTGTTTCATATGTACAAATCATATTTTGAGTCCTATGAAAAATCGGTTTAAAACAAACTTAACAAGGTCCTTTAAACCCTTAAGGGCATTTTAGACCTTTCATCCTTCACACACAACTCAATAAGCCAACATCCTATAAAAAGCCTGACTACCAAACAACACAGCTTGGCTTAAAAGCTTAGAGGCTTATAAGTGATTAAGCCAAAAAGCGGCTTTAAGCTATAAGCCAAAAAGCCTAAGCCTAAACAAAGAGGGCGAGACCAAGGCGGCCGTATACGATGGCGTTCCGTGCACACCGTTGCTCGTGCTAGTAAATGCGGCAAGGACGTTTCCGTGCACACCGCAGGTGGAACGGGAACGTGTGTGACTATAGAACGGGAACATGTGTGATGTACGGGAAGCAGCAGAAGCTGGCAATCCCAGGTGGGATATAGGGCCTGTTTGTTTTGGTTGTGCTTTTCCAGCGGTTTTGGCTATCTTTGTGAAATTTGAGCAATTTGAGCTTTTCGATTTGGTGTTTGGCTGTTTAGCTTTTTGGTAGGTTGGTTGCAGCTTCCGAGATATGAAATGTCTGAAATGCCCCTAAGGACAATAATAGCTTGTTTGATGTTGTTTAACGCAATTAACAACATTTAACGACGACAATTAACGATATTTCACGATATTTGACGACATTTAACGACATTTAACAACATTTAACGATATTTAACGACATTTTACAATATTTAACGACAATTGACAATATTTAACGACAATTGACAATATTTAACGACAATTAACAACATTTAACAATATTTAACGATATTTAACAATATTTAGCGATAATTGACAATATTTAACGACAATTGACAATATTTAACGACAATTAACAACATTTAACAATATTTAACGATATTTAACAATATTTAGCGATAATTGGCGACATTTAACAATATTTAACGACAATTGGCGACAACTAACGCAATTGATGAGGCATTGATAATAGGAGGAACATGCATTAATGGATATAATTATAAACTACTTCTGAGCAAGTTTCACTGATCCTGTAGATATCGAGTACACCTTACCAACCTCAATTAGGTCATGTAACGTCCCAAATGCCTAAGCAGGTGTTTGTTTCAAATGTAATTAAATGTGTAGAAATTAAAACTTTTTCTCACGTCGTAAAACCCCTAAACCCACATGTAATTCTTGTCCAAGTTTTGTGTTATCCAAAAACACAAAGCTTTTGTTGACCAAAAGTCAAACTCACATTCCACTTGTCTCAAATCTTTTCCCAAAACCTTTGGAAATATTTTCCCTTGGTCCTATAGATGATGTGGGACCCCTCTGAAAAATATCACAAGTTATAAAACTTGTTTGATAAATTTTGGAGGTAAATCAAACTCTGGAACAGCCTTAAAGAATTTCCTGAGAAAAATGCATTGCATAAAAACCTCTGGAAATTTTATGTAAGGTTAATCTTAATGTCAGCAAGCTCCAGTTAAAATTTCATAAAATTTGGAGTTCTTTTGCTATCTCAAATAATTCTGCAAAGTCTCAGCTGTTAAAAATTGAATTCAAAACCTTACACTGTTCCTTGGGCTGAGCCGCTTTGCAAAGCGGGTCCAACGCAACCGCCTCCCTCAGCTCAACAGACCTCCCTTCCACTCTGTTGAGGTCGTAGCCGTTGGATTCAGATTCAACAGCCACGACCTCCTCCTAAACCATCACAGCGAGGTCCTCCCACCAACATGAGGTCGTAGCCGTTGGATCAGATCCAACAGCCCACGACCTCCCCTCTTTATCAAGCGCAGGACCTCCCCCATCTTGTGTTGTGCGCTGTTAGATTAAAAATCTACGGCCACGACCTCCTCACGCTATGCGCGCATCAGACCTCCCCACCCACGTGAGGTCGTAGCCCTTAGATCTAAATCTAAAGGCCATGACCTCCTGCGCGCTAAGCGCAAGCTTAGGACCTCCTCATCTGTTGTGTGCCCTTGGATTTAAATCCAACGTCCCATGACCTCCTCGTCCTTAGCATTTTGCACGCAGCTTAAGTCCTCCCAGGAGGTCCGCACCGTTGGGTTTAGATCCAACGCCTTGGACCTCCTGTCCCCGTTTCCACTTGCGCATCCGCGCAAACAAATCGGAGGGCCATGACCTCCCCGTTCAAATCGTGTGGCTGGGACCTCCTCCCAGCCACTTAAAACTTAACGGTTCAAAAACATATCCGAGGGCTAGGACCTCCCCATCCTTTTCATCCAGCGGTGGAGAGCTTCGCCCTGTTCTTCTCGTAGCTTGGGCGCGTGTGCGTGTGCCATGGCAGTAGGCAAGGTCAGCGCCTTGTCTTGTCCAACGGCTCTGAGCACCAAGCATTAAATCGTGGCGATCTTTCGCCCCCTAGCCCATGTTCTGACCTACCTACTCTGTCCCTCCATCTTGTCCAAGCCATGGACCTCCAGTGGACCTCCATGGGCTAAGCTCACCATGAGCTTAACCCGTGGTCCATGACCTCTTTGCCCTAGCTATAAAACCTCCCCATTTGTTGCCTTTGGCTTCTTTTTGCACACCATTGCCGCCTTTGCTTGCACCTCTGTGCTTGTAAACTCAAACCACCCGAAGCTCTCCTTGGCCGCCATTGTTATAGCTTGGAGCTCCTCGGTGGACAAGGGTCCCTGGAATTTTTCCCCTCTTTCTCGTGCTTCAATTTGTGCCATGTCCTCTGTGACCAAGTCCTAACTTGTTTAGTTTGGGCATTCTGAGAGTGGACAAAGTGGAGCTTGGAGTTAGTCGTTGGCCGTGGAGCACCTTTCTTCCCAGCCTGGGTCCTTCCTCTTCCACGACCTCCTCGGCACCTCTGGACCCCAGGTAATCCTGGTAATCCTTAAATTTGGGCACCATGCTTGTATGTCATTGCAGAGCTCAAATATTCTTTGTTGTCATTTTGGCGTGTTGGGCCATTGTGCTCTCTCGGCTCGCATGACGCTCAAAACCGTCGCCGCCGTTGAGAGGAGGTCCATGGTCGCATAACACTATTGCGCACACATTGGTACCATTGGTGGTCGCCGGGCGAGTCTGCATCGCCGCCGATGAGCCCATCTTTGCGTTGAGGATCTTGTCGGAGCAGGGCGTCCCAGCGTGTCGTTAAGACAAAGATCCTCCCCCATAAATCGTCAATCATTGCTTAACCTCGTTAATCATTGGATTATATTAGCGCCTTTAATCACGCCTTTGTCGCGCATTTTAAGACCTCGCGCTTGGACCTCCTTGTGTCCCGCGCATTTACTCCTGTCCGTCGCAGCGTCTTGCTTTACGCTTAAGCGATAAGCTTGGATCTGGCCGTCAAGACCTCCTCAGGAGATCTTGAGCGTCGAGACCTCCCGCTGCGCAATCGGCGTCGGACCTCCACGGAGTGCAGTGGCGTTAAGACCTCAGCGTGGGACCTCCTCGAGGTCATCTCGACCGTTGAGGAGCTCCCTCGCTTAATCTGGGCCGTTCGGTCCTCCCTCCGTGTTGTGGTCCGTTGGATGCGACATCAGCGGCCACGACCTCCTCTACTTCTCATGGCGTGCTGCGTTCTTTGGGAGGACATGGACCGTTGGATCCAAGATCCACGGCCCATGACCTCTGGACCTTCCATGACAGCGTCGTCTTAGTCGGCTGGGAGGTCTGAGCCGTTAGATTTAAGATCTAGGGCTCATGTCCTCCCCTGCCTTTGTGGTTTTAAGAAATTCCAGAGAACTGTTATTTCATGAGCTGAAAAAGGTATGAACTTTAAAAATACATAACTAATTCAATTTAAATCCAAATAGGGTGATTCAAATTTCTGCAGCTCTGGTTTGGACCAGACTCTAATCTAAAAATGGTTATGAGCCCAGTTCAGCTCCAGAAAATGGTTTTGTAAATAAATTTCAAAACTAACTTTAAATGTCTCATTAAAAATCCTTTTAACTTGTAAATTGCATAAGTAATTCTCAGTAGAGTATTTTTGAGTGAATCCAACTTTGTTGGCTTCCTCTATTAGTGCACTAAATGTTAGAATAGGATTTAGGCATCTTACTATTTTCAAAAAGTTTACTTGTGCATTTTAATTTTGTTCAAGTTCTTGTCTTTGAAAAATTATAGAAAATGCATAATAGCTCCAAATGAGATGAACTCAATTGTGTTATTCATCTCGTGAGGTGCTGGTTTTACAGTGAAAATCTCAGTATCACCACCTCTCTAGAAAATGTTGCCAAATAATTAAATTAGTGAATAGTGGCAGTTTTTGATTTTTAGGGCTGAGCAGAATTGTTTTGCTCATATCTTTTGCATTGAGAATCTAAATCAATTGGTTATTATTGCTAAATTCCCTAAAAATCATCATCTTGCTGCTGTAGAAATTTCAAAGCATTTGGAGTTTGTTTGCTGTGCTGTCTTTGTGGTTTTAAATCGCTCTTATCGATTATTTTAAGCTTTTTAGTTGGAGTCTTGTGAGTACTTTGAACCGTGAGTGATCCTCAGCAATATATTGAGCAAAACCAGCAAGGCAAGCAGTTTGATCATATCCCATTATTGTCCCATTACTTTAAAGTTAATACTTTGTTTCACTTGTATGTATGCATGCTACTTTGTGTTAAAATATAGCTAGTGATCCTATAGATGCATATTCGTAGGTAGCGTTCATTCTCTACTACTAAGCCTAGGATTATCTTGCTGCGATTTAGAGTTCGATGGATGGACTCTTATAAGCTTAGTAGTTACGTTGATAATGCTTAGCAATGCTTAGATAACGGTAGAAATGGGCGGTTGTCGACATTATGTCGATGACCTTGATCACACAAAACTATTATTCCATTATGTCCATCTTGTGCTTGTTACTTTGTAAATAAACAAAAATGAAAACAAAACTGTTTGACTTGGGCACAATGGATGTTGGTGTGATTTATTGGGTGTGAACGGAATGGTGCCTAAGTCCCCAAGGACCGAGTTACTTGCGCCATTGATCCAAGCACTTTTAGCGTGCTAACCACGAGGGATATGGGACCTCTCTTGACTAAGTACTTTGGGAGGTGTTAATTATGAGCCGGGTGGTGGGTGTGTTAAAAAATAAAATGTGGGTGTGTGGTGTTGGGAAGGGAGCATTAGCAGAAGGTTAGGCTATCTAATGTGTCCTTATCCCGTCGATTCTTGACTCTTAATTAGCATCATCCATTGGAAATGTCTCGTAGGACTTAGCCGTGCCGGCATACCAAAGGAAGTGTGCTAAATCATGTGGCGAAAAGGCGGTTTGGCGTGTGGGTACATTGGTACACCCTTGCAGAGTTAAAACTATTGAATAGCCTCGTCCTAGGTTATGGACACGCTTGGTGATTTCCCGCAAGAACTAGACTAAACACTTAATTAAAACTTGATGGGTGGTATGAATTGGGTAATTCATGCTATTGTTGTGGTGACTTGGGTGAGTCACTTCCAGGTTGTTCTTGTTGTTACTATTGTTGTATCGTGTTCTTCGCAAATTAAAATGCTTTGTCAAATTGCTTTCAATCTATTACATTATTGCAAATGAAATCTTGCTTTATGCTAAAATGAGTCCAAAGCCTCATCCACTTAAATCTGACTTGCATGTAGCTATTTATAGTTATGTTATACTACGTCGGTCTTAAGTACATTTTGTACTCATTTGCTTCTTAATAACTTTGTTGCAGAGGAGGTAGAGCCCAAAGGGCTTTACTTTTGTGAGATGTGCATGGGTTGGGAATCGAGCTAGGCGTCTTGGTTGGTTGCCTTGTGGGCTATAGGCAAACTGGTGGCTCGCTTTTGTTTATCGCCATCTTATGGCATGTTGCTTCAGCTGTGTTATCTTTATTGTTGTATTTGGCCGGTCGGCCCCTTTTGTAATAACTCTATATATTGTATGTCTTTTATTCTAGTCGTGCTTTGGTTCTATGTCTTGAATGGAATTGATGCATGATTTTGTAAAGGGTGTGTATCTTGCGTGCAGGAAGTATACATATCTCAGCTCGGATTATTATGTTTGTAATGCTAGGGTCAAAGGATGACTAAGTATTACAAGCCTAATAAATCGGGGTCCTCACAAGGTCATAAAACTGATCAAGCACCGAATTGAAGCATGTTGCACGAATTTCTCCACCATGTGAATCGAGGATTAGCGTTTTTAACGACAATTATTACAATAAACATTTATTACAATAATTGTTACATAAATAATTATTACAACAAATAATTATTACAAACAATCAATGCCCCCTCCACTTTTTTGCAGGCTTGGGACCGGCATCGGCAGTGTTAAGCACTTTGTTTAAGTCTGTTAATGTCTACAAATCTTAGCACCTAACAACACTTCTATTAGTGAATCCATTTTATAACGAGCTACTAACAAATAAATGAATGTGTGTCATCATCAAAATCAAATATTCAATGGTGCAAACTAGAAGCAAGAGAATCCAAACTAGTACCACATTCATGCTCACATTCAACATGATCATAATTGGCAATAAGATAACACAAGTCTAACCAAAGTTCATACCATGCTCATCATGCATCCATGAGTTCATACCATGCATGTCTAATCTTACATAAATTGCATGGTAGAGATCACAATTCACAACAGTACATCAGCAAAGTAATTGTACATGAGCACATTTATTTGCATTATAGAGAAAGACATAAAACAAAATGAAGTGTAACAAGCACAAGTAATAGCAAGCACAAGTCAACATCAAGATGAAGTGTAACTGTGTAACCGCGGACAATTTGCAAATGCAGTTCAAATTCTAGAATGTGTATTTGTGTTGCTCTCTCTAAAGTTCTCAATTCAATTCATTTGGTCATACACTGAATTGTAATGTCATTGTATCAACCTTCCATAATTCCATCTATTAAATTGATGACTAAACTGTAAACAACCATTGTACCACTATACTAAACTTGTGAATTGTGATTCGCAAACATCAATGAATTTGACTGTCGCTTTCGTTTCATTAACCTTGGATTCCAGAGATTCCTGATGAGTAACCAAAGTTGGGAACTTGCCTGCAATGCCATCAACATTGAACAATTTATTAGCAAGACCAAACACGGAGTACTAAAATCCCCAATCTATTTCATTTCTTTCACTTTTACCCCTTATTCCGATCTGCATCCAATGGCAATTGCTGGAGTTGTCACATGACCATGAGCAATTGCTGGAGTTATCACAGGACCATGACATCAAGGTTTTACCACAGTTCAATAAGCACAATTAAAAAATATGATCATAGTTTATTTTAAATGGAGAAAATGGACAACTCTACTATATATTAGATGTTTACCTCCCCACATCTGCGCATCACCAAGCATGCAAACCTTCATCTTTAGGCGAGGATGTGGGGCGGTTAACGAAGCCCTTTGAAACGCTTGTCCTTCAAGGGTCGTAGTTCTTCGAGACCACGATCTAGAGTTCCACATCTCTGTAAACTTCCTATTCTTCTCCTTGGCATCCCAGGCAATCTGGGTGATGGCCGCCTTGAGACCTAAGGCGCAACTTACTACATAGCGAAATATGGAAGCACAAAAATTACTGACATGCAAACACCCAAAAACCACATAGAATTTCCCAACTCCCCAAGAATCCAAGAAATCCTTACCCCAAGAAATGGGGGGAGGGAGAGGCGACGAGCAAAGAGGAGTTGGAGCTGCGGAGCCCTAATGTTGCGGGTGCGGCCGGCGTTGACACGGCCAAGGGAGGAGGAGGTGGAGGCGACCACGGGGTGGGGAGGAGGAGGCGGCGGCATGAGAGGAGGTCGGGAGGAAGAGGAGGTAGCAGGGAGGAGATGGCGGGAGGAGGCGGTAGAGTGAGGAGGTGGCCAAGGAGGGAGAAGGGAGGATGGCGCAGAGGAGGCGAGGCGGTCTGGTGGTGGAGCAGATCTGGGCGGAGGGAGGCCGGCTCGAGGTCGGGAGAAACCAGATCTGATGCCCGGAGGCGGCCAGACACGTGGGAGGGAGGAGGCCCGTGAGTGGGGAGGAGGAGGCAACAGGCGGGAGGAGGAGGTGGGGGCCAGTGAGGAGGAGGAGGAGGTCGGGGAAGAGGAGGAGGCGGCGGGAGGAGGAGGTCCGTGGGGGAGGAAGGCGTGGGGAGGAGGGGGCCGGGCCGGTCGGCCGGGAGGAAGGGTGGAGAGGGAGCGCCGCTCGGGAGGAAGGGGGAGAGGGGCGTAGGGCACGGGGGAGCGGGGATTAGGGTTAGGTTCGGTGGGTTGGGGGCTTTTATGCAATGGCAAGATGCGGATAAATACCCTGCAAGTCGAGGGGCAAATGTGGGGGGGGGGGTGGTGAGAAGCCACGGAAGCTGGTCGTTGACGGCTTTTGGCTTTGGACTTTATAACGTGTACATAGAAAGCGGCTTCCGAGAAAGCCGCTTCGAAAAGCCTACGCGTTCAAACGAAAGCCGAAAGCCAAAGCCGAAACAAACACCCCCGTAGAATTGATCAAAGCAAGCGAGATTAATTCAGAGACTATACGTGTCAGCGACGGTGTAATTGCATGAGTTATTTCCAAAGAAACTATATTCAACACGTGCCTCTCGCCGCCTATACCGCGACAATTAGTTCAATCGGTTTGGCGGGCAAGTGGTGGTTTGAAACTGAACCGAGCAAGTCAATTAAACATGCATATATAGTAATTCTATCTTAATTATTTCACGTGCATAGTATATATATACACATAAATATATAATCAATTAAAATCCCCTTGCAAGCAACAAACCCTCTCGTCCATATACGATCTCGATCTCGATCTCGATCTCACGTAGTCACTCATATGTTACACCAGGAGTAGTAACAGTGTATAGTACATACATATGTACCACGGTAGCAAAAGCAGGGGCGGAGCTGGGATAGACCAGGGGTCGAGAAGAGGACATGAATTTGGTACTATTTTGTAAGATATTATGGATTGATCGTTATGAAAAAAAATGCATTTTGCTTTAGTTTTGGTGGATCCATGTCTGATAGTTCCAAACATGTTTTGCCATTGATTCCTCATTCAAAAAGCCTATAATAGTAAAAGCATTGTCTTTCACAACAATGGATCACGACATCTATTAATACAATGTCATGGTATTGGTTTTTCTAATTTGTACATCCTATCTGCAAGCTGCTACAAAAAAAAAATCTGTATGTCACAAAATAATTAGAGCTCGAACTATACTAAAGAATAGAGCAATGTAATACAAATCATGATTGTGAACGATAACACTTTGAGACCTTGTTTGGAGCATAGATAAAATGGTTTTAATTGGTCATGAATTAAGCTTTTCAGCTCCATACAAACATGTCGATCATACCATAAGTTGATTGACATGACCAATGCTAAGCAAGTCTTACTCGTTGGCTAATTACTAGAGAATTGCATGAATCATATGGGCCCAGACCCTGCCGACCCCTTCCCTCCTTGCGACAGAGCAAAAGTTCTGATCTGCGGATGCAAGCGATAAACAAGGCTGCGGGATTGCTCTGATGCAGACCAATTTCCAAAAAAGTAGAGTGCACTCGATAAGCTATGACCACACGGATCTAGACACTGTCCTACATCAATTCCTTGCTATCCACTCGACCTTCCCCACAAAATACCTAGGGTTGCCACTCACGCACAAAAGACTTTGTAGAGTCGATTACTAGCCCATAGTGGACAAAGTGGGAGGGATGGTTGGAAGGGCAAGCTCCTGACACCAGCTGGCTAGATCATCCTGGTTAAAGCGGTTCTCTCCACGATCCCGATATACTTTCTTACAGTCTTCAAAGCACCAAAGGGAGTCCTCCACGCACTAGACCGCACCAGACACTATTTCCCCTCGGCAGGTCAAGAAGAGATCTCAGGAGGGAAATGTAAAATCAGATGGGAAAAAGTCTGCTGCCCAACTCGGCTATGGGCCTCAGCATCCTCAACCTTACGCACCTCTCCTTAACCCTCAGACTCCGTTGGCTCTAGCAAGAATGGAAAGCCTGACACAAACCTTGGGTAGGCATGGAACTTGTCGGACCCGGATTTTCTAATCCTGGATCCTCTATGAAAACACTGTGCCATTCCCTGGATCAATAGATAGCACTCATAGACACATTGCTGAATCATTTCATACATGGCGAGAATTAACCATACCATTCATTAATTTAACACATTAGAGTTTACATTGACCGCATCGGGTTAGGTTTTACAATAAGGGCCGAAGAGACCAACTGATTACATTACAAAAGTAGCGAAAGTGACAATGGAAGCAAAAGGGGTAGAGTACATCTCTCCACAGGCAAGAGACTGGGGAAACCCGCGTGCGTCCAATATTAACCAAGTACTTGGATAATATTGGATGCACGCAAGTACCAACGGAGTCAACTAGATTGGGCGAGACTAGAATAGCTAAAGACTAAACTACGCTTCATTATCTCCTGGGCCTCCAACTTCTAGATCCTCGTAGTAGTCGTAATCTTCAGGATTTTCAGCTTCTGAGGATTTTGGGGAAAAGAGCGAGAATCAGCACAACTTTTGTGCTCGCGAGCCAACATGCAAGGTGCAATAATATACATGCAAGGCTTAACAAGGATGGCTCGGGTTCTTTTATTTGCTAAAGCAACATTTTCAATTATTATAGTTACAAAGTCCTATCACTTAGCATTTTAACAAATTGCATTTTATTAAAGAGAGTAATTGTGCAATATTTGATAACAGCCGAGGTTCCCTCTGTCGGAAACTCTACCCATGCTTCTTTTGATTGGAGCTACCTCCAATTATTAACACCACTAAGTTCGAAACCCAGGCAAAATCCAATCTTCGGGCTAGGTGAGCCCACCACATTTTTCATACCACCCACAAAGGTTTTTTTTTTAAAAAATAGAACTAACTCTGGTAAAGTTCCCATGTCCGCCTTTGACCGTAGGCATGGTTGTTCAAACAGTTTATTACTCTGCAGAGGTTGTACACTTTGCCCACAAGAGATAATCATCTTGATATGTACACATGTTTCCATAGACATGTGAATCAAGGGGAGATCACGACAAGGCCTTTACAATGCATCCCTCAGTATTAGTTACACCCGCTAAGGTTTCGTCTGCGAAGGGTTACGTTCGTATAGACCCGTTAACCCTTACCCAGATCCCCTCTTGCGCCATCGTAACGACCTTCGTCGTGCACCCCGACCCCCTTCGCCCTGAAGGCTTACGGCGTCGTGGGTCATCTACCTGGTGCAACTCGTACTGGTGGATACAAATTATTCAGCCATGTTGTACTTTACAGACTTGTGGTTGGACTATTTTACATTGGGAGGTCATCACATAATTAAGTCCTTAGGGTTATCTTGGCGGTTCATTCCATATTCCATCGGCGAGGATTAAAACATCTATGTATTATTTTAATATATAATAAAAGACCATACGTCTTCATGGTCGTAACCCCTAAGACGGCGACCTCCACGGTCGTTAGTATTCGAAGGTTACTTAATGGGTACCACAGTGGGATGAGGCTTTGTGCCTAATCCCGACCGGATAACCGCTAGAAAAATTCTTGGAATGGTATTTCTTATCGTATGATGAATGGAACCGTGTTATCGTTCCAAACCATGCGATGGTACAACCCCGAGACATCGACTATTAACCACCCTACGGTTAAGCTTTTCAAAGCAACCGCAAGGAAGTTAGCACATTGCTAACTTCTCTACCGTTCCAAACCGATCGTAACGCTTCACCAGGGCGTCTTCTCCAGAGTAATGCGCCACCTCTTCGGAAGTTATTTAAAGGTGAAGCACAAGAGACAAGAAAGAGGCGATAGGCGACACACAAAACAAGGCCAAGGCAAAGATATGCACGAAGCCTAAGCGGTGGAATTAGAAGCTAGATAATCACCTTAGACTCATATTCTAAGTCGATTGCGGGCTAAACATTCCTCCATTGATGTAATTGAGGTAGTACTTAGCCACATCTTGTAAATCCAGTTCATATCAATAAAGAGCGACCCCATTCCATTCGGGATATTCCACGTCATTTTCCTCGTTTATTTTTAAGTAAGATCGGCGATTCGATCGTCGGCAATTTGGCGCCGTCCGTGGGGAAGAAGGCGTAAGTTTCTGAAGAAATTTTTTTTCGCTCAAGAAAATCCTCGCCAAAAACTCGCAATCGCTCATGCGACTATGCGGAGTTTGGGATGAGAAAATCGGATTCGATTTGGCGGACTCGCCAACCTCGACATGGAAGGATGTATCCGCCATGGAAGAAAATGGCAGTCATCCTCCTCATCCTCCTCCGCCGGCTCGCACGCCGCCACGCGTTAGCGAGGTCGTCGGATGGATGAAGATCTTGCCGCCACTACCGGTGGCGCAACCAGAAGAACCGGCCGTTCCGACCGTTCGAATGCCGGAGGATCTCTCAAGCCCGCCTTTTCGGCCGTGAAAGCAGTGAAAAGTTTCACCTCATCACCCGAAAACTATATACCATTGATGAAATCATGGTGAAAGATACTCTCCTTGCTTCGGCAATTCCAGAGTCAACGTCACCGTAAGCGGTGTCGATAAAACCTCCATCGTCGTAGGCCATGTGGGGATGATCACACTCGACATACGATCGGCGGTTCATCTGGATCGGTGAAAGACCTCGAGAAGTGCTCATCTCCGACCGATCTCCATCGTGGAAAATTTCGCATAAGCAGCGACAAGCTCTCCATTAATTACGATGGAAGCTCATCGGAAGATCAATCTTTGGAAGCACGAGGTCAACGCGATCGGAGATGAAGATCAAGATGCCTGCGGTCCTACACTCTCTACCACGCCATCACGTGTTGTTAGAGATGATCCGGACCGTCAAGCACCAACTTCGGAGGCAACGGAACTAATCGGCGTCAATCGGTTAACTCTTTGCGCATTTGCCCACCCAGTGGTAGCCGACAGACCAACAAATCCGAAGGTCGGGGAAGGTTTACAGCGGTACACCTCGACCAAGATGAACCACGAGACCTTCAGATAGCTGACAAAACTTATGACGGCGTATTCAAAACATGTTAAATAATTCGATCTGCTCTAGCGAACGCCTAATTTTAATACAACTCGTGGGTCGGTATCCAAAATTCTCCAATGAGACCATGCAAATGAGCAGGCGTATCGAGAACAGAGGGGTTCAGAAGTCGACTAGGACTTCGTCCCAACGCTCCTCCCTCGGTAGGGGCGGCATGGTCATACCAGAGAGCGATCGATACCAAGACCTCCTCGGCGATTCCGACCAAGGAGTCACGAGGGAGAAGGCTATTTCAGAGGATACTCCCCATGCCGAGAAGAACCACCACTAGGACCTAACGATCTCGACATCGTTTGAACCAAGTGGTGATGCGTGGACATCATATCAATGTCCACGACGGATCGACTACACCGGAGTTCAGCGTTCCAATCTTAGGGATCGGTCTCCGGCCGACACAATCCCGCACCTTCGGAGAAGACGCCATGAATCAATCACAGGTTGTCGAGCCTTCTCTGCTTTGGGCTCCAAGGCGTGCGTTGGCCTAGCCGGTTCCGACCGCCAACTTGGACAAATTCAATGGAACTCAAAACCCATTGGAATTTCTCCAAATATATACCACCGCTATCGAGGTCTTCTGGTGGCGATGAGAATGTAATGGCCAACTATTTACCCACCGTGCTCGAAGGGTCCGCGCGGCCGTGGTTGTTAAACTTACGGTCGGATCCATATATACTTAGGAACAACTCAGTGATCTTCGATTGCCAACTTCGAGTGCGTCTGGCGCCACAGGAAGGAGGACGATCTCCTGAGAATCCGCGGGGATCGATGAGACTTTACGTCAATATATCAAGAGGTTCACCGGGTTAAGTAACTCTATACCGAAGTCGCAGAGTCCTCTATTATTCGGCTTTTAAAAGCAGGTCTAAGGAATCGGCGGTTTCACGGAGGACATAGCAATGAACCCTCCAAGAACAACCGTTGAGCTTTTTGATATGGCGGACAAATATGCCCTTTGCTAGTGAAGCAATCGAGTGGTGTGAAGCCATCGATCGGAAAGACAAGATTCCCACCGATGCGGACAAGCGGGAGAAAAAGAACAAGAAGTCTCTCAAGAAGAAAAAGAACCGCAGACAGACGACAAAGAAGTCCTCGCCGTTCCATACAAGATCGGGAAGGGCAAGAAGGACTATCTTGGTCGAAGCAAAGCAAAAGTTCCGACCGAAGGATTCAGACGAATAAGAAGTGGTGTCCACTTCACGGCGACGAGGGGCATGATCTGCGCACTGCCGTGGTCTGCGCAAGAAAGCTGGAGGATTATTATGCGGGTAAGGACCATTTCGAAGAATCTGGGAACATGGAGAAACGAGCTCCAAAAGGACAAGGATGGCGGCGAGGAGATGGAGTACCGGGATCCCCAACACACAGTCAACATGATTTTTGGAGGATCTTCTTCATACGAGTCCAGACGTCATCGAAGGCCATGGGCGGGAGGTCAACCTCGTCGAATCTCCAAGCGTAATCAAGCACTTTCGAAGTGGTCGGACACATAATTTCCTTGACAAAACGATCGCACCATCCCATCGACTCGACGGGTAGGTTCCCCATCGTCGTTGAACCAACTATTAATAATTGTCGGGTTAATCGGGTCTTAGTGGATGGGGTAGTTCCTTGAATATATTATTTGTAGGAGCTTTAGAAGAAATGCAGGTCCCCATGTCAAAGGTGAAACACATGAAATATGCTTTTCATGGCATAGTTAGGGTTCTACCGCTAAACCGATAGGACAAGTTTCCTTACCGTGGCGTTTGGAAAACGACAATTTCGAGCAGAGAAGATCCCGTTTGATGTAGTAAACTTGAATCCGCGCCTAGCGGAATCCTCGGTTGACCGGCGATTAGCAAAATTCTTGATAGCCACGCATTACGGTTATCAAAGTTTGAAAATGCCGGGCGAAGGAGTCATCACACCGAGGAGATCGAGAAAATGGCTTACGTGTGCGATCGAAATCCTTTGCCTTTGGTTGATGAACTTCCGCCGAGAGGTTAATCCGTCTCCCATGCGAGTCAAGCACTCGAAGCCAAAGATGATGCCCAAACCATCCGACCGGACCAAGGAGGTACTACTCGACAAAAGCGCTTCTCGGACGGCGTCAAGTCGTCACATGGGTCGGGACAACCAGATCCAACCGCGCAAGATTACGGTGGGGCAAGACTCGACCCTAAATAGGAAGAGTCGCTCGTCTCCTTCCTCCGAGCAAATCAAGGCGTGTTTGCTTGGCAGCGTCCGATATGCAGAGTCCCGGGAGGTGATCGAGCACGGGCTTGCTCTCGGCGATAAAAACCGATCAAGCGAAACTACGGCGTTTTGCACCCGATCGGAAGGAAGCAATCGATCGGAGATTGACAAGCTTCTCGGGCAGGATTTATTCGTGAAGTCGACCACCCACAAAGTGGCTTGCTAATCTGTAATGGTTAGGAAAAATAATGGGAAATGGCGAATGTGTATCGACTTTCTGAGATCTTAATAAAGCTTGTCCGAAGGATGACTTTCCCCTCCCGCATTGATCAACTAGTAGACTCTACTTACGGGTGCGAGTTACTAAGTTTTTAGATGCGTATTCGAATACCACCAGTTAGTATGTGTAAAGAAGATGAGGAGAAAACTTCCTTCATCACCCCATATGGTACTTCTTTGTTATATTAAGATGCCATTTGGTCTCAAAAATCTTTGGTGCAACTTTTCAAAGGTTGATGCAAAAACTTTTAGTCCACAAATCGGTGAATCTAGAAGCTTATGTTGACGATCCGGTCGTAAAGACCACCAACGCCAAGGCGACCACATTCCCGACTTACAAGAAACTTTTAACAACTTGAGAAGACATAACCTCAAGTTAAATCCTAAAAGTGTGTGTTCGAGTTTACTGTTTGGAAAACCGCTTGGTTTCCTAGTTTAGGCTAGAGGTATTGAAGCTAATCCGGCCAAAAATTGCGGCCATCGACCAGGATCGCCCTCACCACCAAGAAGAAGTCCAAAACTAACTGGTCAGTATGGCGTTTAAGTCGTTCATAGCAAGATTAGGGAAAAGGATTACCTTTCTTTAAACTTCTTCGAAACATGGGAGTTTGAGTGGACTAAAGAGGCAAGCGATGCCTTTGAGGAACTCAAAAAGTACCTTACAAGTACCGGTTTTAGTTTCTCGAGATCGGGAGAAACATTGCTAATTTACGTGGCGGCAACACCACGACAGCTTAGCGGTGTCTTGGTTGTAGAAAGGATAATATCCAACGACCGGTCTATTACGTGGCGAAGTCTTACATGGACCAAAGGAAAGATACCCACAGTACAAAAGTTGCTCTATGGCCTCCTTATGTCTTCAAGGAAGCTAAGGCACTACTTTCGAGCCCACAAAGTGGTCGTACCTACTCGGATATCCCTTGGTCAAGTCCTTGAAACAGGAATCATCGGGACGAATAGCCAAATGGGCGGTCGAGCTAAGGCGTTCGATCTCCATTTTATTTCACTTAACAGCAATAAAGTCGAGTAATAGCGTAATTCATTGCCGAATGGACAAACCTGAACCCACCCAAGGACCCGAGTCACGAACACCACGACAGTGGACAATGTATTCGACGGTTCCTTGATGTTACAAGGATCGGGCCGGAGTGGTCTTGATATCCCTCTTGGCGAACACATCAAGTCGCCATCCAAGAAATTTTCCCGCCACCAATAATGTGGCGAGAATATGAAGGTTTCTTGGCGGGACTCGAGCGGCTCGTTAAGCTCGGGATTCGCAGATTACTAGTGAAAGGCGATTCTCAACTAGTAGCGAATCAAGTGGGGAAAAGTATCAATGCTCTAGTACCAAGATGTCATCTTATCTGGCGGAATACGAAAACTTGAAAAGCACTTCTTGGTTTTCAGATCAACATATTCCTAGAAAGGAAAACTTTCTGGCGGACGGTTAGCACGGATGGCCTCCACGAGGTCGACTGTCCCTTGAGTTTTTCTCGAGCAACTCAATTCACCCTCGGTAGTTGAGCCTTCCGAGAACATACATGATTCTTTGCAAGTTGAACAAACTAATCAAGGAAACATGGATGCTCCACGAGTCGTTGACGGTTGGCGCCACGATCAAGGTAGAGGCTGGATGACATCGATCTACAATTATCTTGACATGACACAATTCCAGAAGATGATGTAGAGGCCGATCGTATAGCACGAAAAGCCAAATCATACACTCTAATCGAAAGTACCTTGTATAAACGAGGATCTCATGGAGTGTTGATGAGATGCATATCTCAAGCGGATGGCATTAGATTGCTAACGAAATCCATGAAGGTGTCAGGAGCACACCATTCCTCTGAGAACCACAGTCGGTAAAGCCTTCCTAAGGGCTATTCTTGCCAACGCGCCCTTCATGATGCAAAAGAGCTTGTGATGAAGTGTGTACAATGTCGGTTTCATAGTCGACAAGTACACGGCCAAAGGCAAAGCCTTACAAACAATTCCTCTTTCTTGGCCTTTTGCAACACAGGGACTAGACATTACGGGACCTTTCCCAAGAGCACCGGGGCTTCAATTCCTTTTCGTCATGATTGACACGTTTACAAAATGGATTGAAGCCGAGGCGATTGTTAAAATAACAAGCGAGGCCGCTAAGAGATTTCTCTTGAAAAATGTGATCACGCGATTTGGTGTACCCGATCGTATCATCACAGAACAATGGTTCCCGATTCTCCGGTGATCAATTCCGGGAGTTCTGCGATGAACTTAGTGTCAAAATTCATTTTGCTTCATTGCACATCCGCGAACAGCGGAGTAGTTGAGCGGGCTAATGGTATCCTTATGCGAGGATCAAGCGCCGAGTATTCGACCGCTTAATCAAGCGGTCGGCGCTTGGGTTAAAGAACTTCCCTACGTGTTATGGGCGTTCGAACCCGCGACCCGATCGTGCGGCCGGTGAAACTCCATTCTTTTTGGTTTATGGTCTTTGAAGCCATGCTTCCTCGAAACTCAAAATTGGCTCTGCTTTCGGCGATCGTTTTGCGAAAATGATCGAAATGAGCGACGACTTCGGCGACGTCGATTTCCTTGAAACAGCGAAAACCAAGCCCTTATGCGATCGGCGGTCTACCAACAAGCCATGCGAAGGTACCATAGTCGTAAGGTGCGACCTCGCAGCCTTCTTCAGAGGTGATCTGGTTCTCGGAAAAATTGAGCCAAACAAATCGCAATAAACTTTCTCCTAAATGGGAAGGTCCTTACTCGTGGTCGAAGTAACCCACCGGTGTTCCGTCTGACGATGGCTATGTCGATGGGCAAATTTTGTCAAATTCTTGGAACATCGATCAATTGCGTAAGTTCTATGTTTAATTTTCATTCTTTCATTTCTTTCAATTTCAATTTCATTAAATTCATTAATTAATTAAGAAGTGCAACCTTGCTTATATATATACACCTACATTACAGTCGTTTATTATTGTTAGTGCAGTGGAGAAGACATTTTTCTCTCGATATCCTTTATAAGGATCTCGATACTCTATGGTCCTAGTCGTGAGCATTTTTTTCAAATGATTCCCACGCGACTACACTTTTTTAAGAAAATGAGTAATCGAGCACCACACAACTACCTATCTCATGAATGATATGCTTACGATTTTGAAGATTATGCTTCATTATTTCATGATTCGGTCTATTCTTGTCTCAGCTCTTGGTCGGACACGGAAAGCCTCCTAGTCGAAGTCTCTCCTTTTTACGCGTGGTCACCGCCTAATCGAAGGAGCTTCCTAGCGACGCTTCTTTTCTTCGATCCTCGCTACCATCGGATCTGAGAATTTGAACACGTTTCAAGAAATGTGTCGTATGCCTTCGTCTTAGCATTAGTTCCACCAGATTATGGGACAATAGATATAAACAAAGTTCACTTATAATTTGTTGCATACATATTTGCATTTCTTCTTATGTCAAGTTTGACAAAGTCTTTTTCCGACCATATATAGTGTTTTTGATTGGTATTTCCATTATGACAAACAAAGATCTATAACTAGTCGAAATCATCCGTCCCGACCACATTTGATTTCCTAGTATCTTTACGATCGATTTTGTCTTACATGTCCAAACATACCTTCAAAACTCACATACATGGTTATGACCTCTTTTTATTCTCTTTCTTGGCTCACCGCATGCGATGCGTTCTTCTACTATCAAGCGTTCGGGGCTAGGAAATATCTGAGAATTTTAAAAAGTCAAACAGGATAAACAAAAGCTTTGTCAATGACATAAAAGGTAAGTTTTCATAGATATTCAAATATTTTTACACTTGCAGGAACCTACTCTAAGAAATATTCCCTGCCTAACTCCTGCTTGTCGGAGATTCGACCTCCATCTCCTCTACAACTATATCTCAGAGTGGCCTGAGTTCTTCCATGAACTTGGTAGCCTCCTCAGTGGGCGATTGAAGTCATCTTTAACAGCTTGGAGATCAATGGAGGGGTCGGAAGCTTTCAGTTTTGCCAAAGCAAAACTAACTCCACTTGCAACACCTGTTTTTAGGGCCTGGGCATAATTCGTCCGAGTAGTTTTGACCAGAACTTTAAGATCCCCTAGAAGTTGACCCAAATAGTTCATTTTCTCTATTGGATCTCTTAAGATAGGCACGCTTGATCCTGATCCCAAATCAAAGATCATCTTGTTCAAAGTATGAATCTTTTCATCAATATTTTGAGCAAGAGCCGCCTCCTTATCTGCTCAAATTTGAGTTTTCTTTACTCTGTTTAGCATTTCGTTTGCTCGCAAAAACAAATCGAGTTAATGAACACAAGCATCATTGAAGGAAAATCAAGTTTACGACATATTACCTTTATTTGTTTTGCTAAGTGTTTCATATTTGGTCGTTGCTTGACGATCAACCTGTCCTTAGTGAACTTGCTTGACAAATATGATGATCCTTAGCTTTTATTTCTTCTTCAAGAAAAGTTTGTCTTGGCTTTCTCCACAACCTCCTCTTTTATTTTCTCCAGATCTATCGAATGCGATAAGGAGAATAATTGTAGAGGAGCAAAGTATTGAAGAAGAAACAGAAGTTTAAAAGGAAAAGTTCTTACTTTCCAACTCGAGTGCTTTTGCTCCAAGTCCTTAACTTTCATTGGTCGATCCTCCGATCACAAAGAAAGTTCTCGACCAAATGCTACACAATTAGCATTCTCTTTCTTAAGTTCCTTATAAACTTTGTAAAAAGAGTTATGTAACGGTCGTAGAATACTTACCGAATTGCTGGTCATTATAACCGGCAAAAATCAAATCGGGTGCATCTTGAGTTTGAGTATCCGATACTTTCGCCACGCCTCATCAAGCTCCTTATCCTCGATGAATCGGGGGCGAAAAGGAACTTGTTAGGTTGGGAAGGGTTATCGGCGATGATCGAACTGTTGAGACCTCTCGAGGCATCTACCTCCACGTAAGGGGTTTCAATCACCAAAGGATCCAACTCACCCGTTGCCCTTGTCACCGCCGGGCTTCTTCGACCACTACTTCCTCAGGAACTTTGTCCTGAGAAGTGCTCTGGTCGGGAACTTCCACAGGTGCCAGGTCCTCAGGAAGAACCTGGTCGGAAATGACCGGAACACCAGAAGACCTATGCAAACCGAAGATGGGAAGTTCAAAATATCAAATCATCAAGGAATTATTAAAGATACATACTTATACGATCACTTTCATTTGTACATACCTTGTTAATTTCCGGGATTTGACTCTGAAACGCGCCAGAGAGAAATCTGTGCCGCTAGCCTTCCTTTTCTTCTCTTCCAATTTTGCTGGTTCTGGACCAGCAGGGTTTGTTGGAACCCTCACATCCTCCAACAAGATGTCGGAAGCTATGTCCTCGACCAGTTCGTCAAGGTCCACATTCCTGACTATCTGGTCGGAGGGAGTGGTTTCATCAATCTCCAGATCAGTTGTTTCAGTAACAACCGTAAGGTCGTGCACGACCACTCTGGAGTCTACAGCCTCCGCAGTTACATTCTGCGGGCCTTCAGGCTTATCCACCTAAATCAAAGAACAAATTTGATTAGGTGAAGAAATCCTTTTATCTAAAATTTTTTTTACATATATGACTCCAAAATGTTCTATTACCTCGAGGGATTCATCTCCTTCAAGTGCCTCAGGGCACGACTCGGTCGGAACCAAGGTGGGGCGTTGATCCTCACCAGTTGTATGATTCGCAATCCGACCGATCGCAAATATAAACACGATTGGAGATCTGGTGGAATATATGTATATACATGGTAAAAGGAATTTAATAAATTACCTTAAGCCTTGCAGTCTCCTTCAATAGGAGTTGCGGCTAAGATCTTGGGGCATTGACCTTTTCTCCAGTTCTCCCCTTACAGATCACCTGACTCGTTCTCTAACTTCCCCAGGGGTAAGAACTTTAATAGAAGGAAGAATAGACAGATTTTAAGGTAATACATTTATCAAATCAAAATACCGATCGGAATTTATCTCAAAGACTTACCACCTTCTGAGGTAGCTTCATCACGATCAAGGCACCAGAGCAAGGAATGAGTCCGGAGCTTCAATGGGCTAATCTGGCGAAGGTAAAATCCTTCACCACATGCCACGAAGTCAAGCCCCTGACTCGCAAGTCGTAGATGGCATCCGCCCATCTCTTGACTATCCTGTCTTCTTTACGTTTCCTTCCACTTGGAGTTTTCACTTGCTCTAGTTCCGTGAAGTAGAGGCCATCGTCTTCGTAACCGTCATGTAAAACCAACTTTTTCCATGAGCGACCACGAAGATTTCGGCGACATGAAGATGTACTCATCGGCCTTCCCGCCATGAAGGCGCAATGTGCATTCCCAGAGTCGCCTCAGATTTTGCCGCAGATTTTCCCATCACCATGCGGTAGAAATAACTAAAGAGCTTCAAGTTCGGTTGTATTCCTGGTATGCCTCGCACAAATATGCGAAAATACTAATATTTGCGATCGAATTTGGGGCCAAATTCACCAATTCCACCCGTAATGTTCAAGAACGCGGAGGAAGAATTTGTGTACCTGGTAGTCTCGGCCCACATTCGATGTAGGCAAGAAAAACAGGATTTCGCCATCTTCACGGCTCGAAAAATGCTCTCCGATCGCGGTCTCCAATTAATCGATTCCTATCCGGGAGCATTCCCATCTTCTTCAAGGCCTCGAGTTTTTCTTGCCCAATTCAAGGCAACCACTTTGTAATCTGCTCCGACATGGCGAAAATCCTCAAGAATGAGTAGCAAAAGTTGGAGACTTTGTGGTCGGAAGAACAGAAAAGACTCGGAGGATTTCTTGGCGAGAAGCTAAAGGGGATCGAAGGGGATTACGGAAGCATAAAAATTCTAAGAGCCCAGTGAGAGGAGATCTTATAACCTTCCGATACTTTCAAGGATTTCTACAAAGTCCAACCGACAAAAAGCTTCTTTTTGTTCAAGCGACGAGAGGAACTCTTCGTTTCCCAAGGCAAGTTCTCAACTTTAAAGTGAACACAGACCACCAGATACCACGACATTAAATGGGGTTCGCGTCGATACGATTTCATCGGAAAAGGTATATACGACGACCAGCTCATTTAAAGTTCGGGGCTAGCCGACGAGGATTAAAACATCTATGTATTATTTTAATATATAATAAAAGACCATACGTCTTCATGGTCGTAACCCCTAAGACCGACGACCTCCTCGGTGCGTTAGTATTCGAAGGTTACTTATGGGTACCTGGTCTGATGAGGCTTTGTGCCTAATCCCCACCGGATAACCGCTCGTAAATTTCTTGAATCGGTATTTCTTATCGTATGATGAATGGAACACGTGTTATACGTTCCAAACCATGCGATGGTACAACCCCGAGACATCGACTATTAACCACCCTACGGTTAAGCTTTTCACAAGCAACCGCAAGGAAGTTAGCACATTGCTAACTTCTCTACCGTCTCAAACCGGTCGTAACGCTTCACCAGGACGTCTTCTCCAGAGTAATGCGCCACCTCTTGGAAGTTATTTAAAGGTGAAGCACAAGAGGACAAGAAGAGAGACGATAGGCGACACACAAAACAAGGCCAAGGCAAAGATATGCCTGAAAGCCTAAGCGGTGGAATTAGAAGCTAGATAATCACCTTAGACTCATATTCTAAGTCGATTGCGGTCTTAAGCATTCCTCCATTCATGTAATTGAGGTAGTACTTAGCCACATCTTGTAAATCCAGCTCATATCAATAAAGAGCGACCCCCATTCCATTCCGTGATATTCCACGCCATTTTCCTCGTTTATTTTACGTAAGATCGGCGATTCGATCGTCGACATCATCCACCTTGGGCTACATTAGCACACATCGTCACATCATCCATCCTACCATCCGCCCAGAGATGGTAAAAGCAGTTTATTAGGGTTTTGAGAAGTAAAACCAATTTAACTCAACCATCTCAGTCATTTACCCACAATGATTGCCCAAAACCACATTCATGTTTAAAAGATGATGATTGGGGTATTTAATACCCGGTACTTAAGCAAGACTAAAATGTCGCTTAAGTATAACTTATAACTAGTATTTACCATATAGTTACTAGGGTGACATGGAATAAGGGATTCAATTTGTTAAGGATGGCATAATAATTAATTAATCATCAAATGAGTATTTAACTACCTTAAGCTTTAACATACATTTGATTAAAGAATTAAAGCATGCAATTTTGGTAATTTAAATGAATATAATTTGCATAAAATGTAGGCTCAATATGATCAAAGTATTGACTCGCCTTGGGTATAGGTAAGAGAGTCTTGCAATTCTTGAGCTTGATCAAGATGGAGATGTTCTAGCGTTTTCAAATCCTAATCTGATTTAACGTCTGGGAAAAAGGAACAACAAACAAAGAGAGCAAATAAATACTAAAGGAATAACAAATGAACTCCAAATTAAACAAGACCTATGCCATTAGCAAGATCTTGAATTTACAAAATTTTATAAATAAATTTCATAATTTTTGGAGTTATGACGAGGAGAATGGAGCTTTGGAAGTTTTGCTTTTGAATTAAATCAGAAAATTGAGAGAGGGGAGAGAAACTCGCCCACTAACATGTGGGGCCCATGAATAGTGCATGGATCATGTGCACAATGGATAGACCGGAGGTCAATATGCACTGGCACCGCTTAATCTGCACCGGGTGTAGCTCAGCCCACTGCCTCGCGAAAAGAGGATTTTCCGGGTGATTAATTTAAGTGGCTCTATTATCGCTCAATGCCCAAAGGCCAAGGAGACAAAAGGGAAAAAGCTGATCGGTTAAATGAGCTAATCATTGCTTAGCTTTTTTAGACAAGGATTAAGGTTTATGATTACGCATGAATAGTGACATCCATTTTCGGACAGCCGAGGGAGCTCACAGGCTCACACAGCCGAAGATCACCCCCGGCGAGGGCGTTCATGGCGGCGGCGGTCAGGAACCAAATCAGGGAGCTCACGGTGAGAGGAAGCCGAGGACGGGGGTGGCGCGGCCAGGGGATGGCCAGAGTGGCAGCGCGGTGAGGATGAGTGGTGGCGGCTCGACTACTGCGGCGGAGGAGTTCCGGTGGCGCCCTGAGCTGTGGGAGGTGAGCACAGGGGAGAACTCGGGGAGGCAGTCTCACCAGTCAACAATGGGTACTAGAGAGGGACGGTGGCCGGCGGCGGGTGGTGGAGAAGGTGGCGACCGGAGGCAGTGAAGAGGATGAAATCTGGCAACCGCGGTGGACAATCTCCATGGGGACTTGGGGGAAAATGCTCCTCGGTGGCTGGGGCGCACGGTGACAGGGGTGGCGCGGTGGAGGTGACACCAGATTGGTCGATCGGCGGTGGGGGCGGCGCCGGCCGAAAGGTGGAAAACGGGGATTTCCTTGGTGGCTTACCGGGAGCTTCAAGGGGCGATGTGGGGGAGACAAGGGGGCACAGGGATCCCTTTATAGGCGGCCAAGGGGGTGGAGAGCCAACGGGAGGGTGCTCCAGTCCCGAGGCAGCGTCGTGGGCTGTTCTGCGCACGAAGGTGACAAGACGGGAGCCGGTGGAAGCAGGCGAGGCGCAGCAAGGGGCGAAGACTTGGAGCTCCCTACTGACGCAGGCACGGGGCTTAGACCGGGTGGTCGTGGGCGGTGAGACAGGCGTGGCATCACTATTCTTGTGAGAGAGGACAAGCCATGAAGAGGGCGCCGGTTGCAAAGGGCGCGAGGGCAAGTGAGGAGTGGGTGGTGGAGCAGAGGAGCACGCGATGGTCAAAGGAGCTCGTGGTGGCAGAGGGAGTAGATGGGCGCAGTAGAGGCAGCCAGAGGTGCACGAGGGAGAAAGAGAGAATGGAGCATGGGCGTGGCTGTCGGCTGAAGGAAGAAGAAAGGAGGCTGGGTGGCGCTGGGCCGGTGGAAGGAAATGGCTGGTTGGGCCAAGAAGCAAAGGCCGAGGTGGGCCAAGGAGAAGTGGCGATCGGCCCAAAGAAAAACAGGGCTGAGCCCAAGAAAGAATTAGGGTTGGGCCCAAGGGAGAGGAAGGGTAAAATGGAGAAAGAGGGCCAAAAACCGAAAAGGGAAAATTCGAACCTGAATTTGAATTTCAGAAGTCAAAGATATTTGAAACACAAACTCGAGCTTAAAGAAAGCTAGAAGATTTTGGAAAATAGTTGCTAATTTTAATTACGGCGGAAAACCGAAAACCAGAATAGTAATTACTATTACTCGTCCGAAAACGGGACGTTACAAATCATACCCACCTTAAACGGAATCTCGGCCCCGAGATTCGAGCTACTCGAATTAGACAGAGAACGTACCTCTCATTACTCTTGAAGCTACTTGGGCTTCTTTGGCGGTGACATGATTCACTTGGCCTTGGTTTTGGCTTGGCGTGGAAGCAACTCTAGATGCCTGCGGGGTCTGATGACTTTTGCTTGGAGCTAAAGTCTTGCATCGAGCTGTGTGGCTCCCAAGTTGTACTTCTTCGGTGTGACTGGTTGAGGGCACTTGTTAGCAAAATGTCCTTTTTCTCTACAGTTGAAACAGCAAAGACGAGCTATCTGATTGTGTTGCAGGCCGTCTTGTGGGACGGCGAGCGCAGAGAATATTCCCACTTCCTTTTATTTCTATCGGGGTATTCTGAAACTTCGGTGCAATATGGCTATTCTCTTTAAAATGGAGGGTGTCTGACATTGGTTGTCTTTGCCAACTTTACTTCCGACGAGTCTCGTAGCGATTTGAAAACTTGTCCTTTGTAGCTCAGTTGCTTTGGTCAGTAATAGGCACAGGGAGCAATCTTTGGGGCAGTGGTCTTGTCCTTTGCAGAGGAAGCACGAAACTTTAAGCATCGGGCATTCACCTGGCTGGTGGTCCTCATCGCAGTTGGGACAGTTTACAAGGCATTGGTCTGACTGATGTCCTTTTTCTCCACAACGTGTGCATGCTACTTGGTTCATAGGGCAATCTTCTAATTGATGGTGTTCCTCACAACAAGGACAGTTGGGAACTGGGCATGTGTAGCAATATTGTCTGTATTGCCCACATGTGAAGCATGCTCCTCTTGCATCTTGTCGTATTGGATGACATAATTGGGAGGCATGCCCTATCTTGCCACATTCAAGGCATATAGCACTTGGTAGAGCTTCTGGGTCTGGTAGTAGAATTTTTGCAGGTACGACTTGCTTCTTGCTAGGGTCTTGATGAGTTCTTCGTTGCCAAGGCTGAGGTTGGTCGCAATGACATTCCTTGCTGGTTCTTCAAGATTACATTTGATCTCTTGGCCTTGCTTCCTTTGGGGCATTTATTGGCGAAGTGCCCTTTTTCCACCTGGCTAAAGCGATAAGGTTAGTCTGCGGGGTGTTTGCCGCAGTCATCCCAACAGAGCAAAGAGTGCGGAGACCATTTCCATTGGAATGCGGAGTTGGAGTTGGAGTTCTTGGTGGGTTGAGCTCTTTGGTCGATTGAGTGATGAGTCACGAGAAATCTTGACTACCGGGGTAGTTGTCTTGTGGCCTTTGTGCTATCATCTTTCTTTTGTAACTGGCACCACTTCCTTGGGCTACTGCTCTCTTGGGTGCCATCTAAAGAGAACAGAAGAGGTTAAGATCTAGAGAGGATATATGAGGGTTTACTGGCCCTCTAGAGCACAACAGAAGAACTTCAAACCAACGAGGAGAAACGATCAAGTACAATACAAAGCCTAGAATCGCTGCATTATATTAAGGGGATTAGGTGTTACACAACTCCTGAAGCATATCATATAGTCCATGCTAAGCCATGACACAAGATACAAATGCATCATCTACAAAAGAAGGAAACAGAAGGTGCTTGCAACCAAAAGACTACCTAGCAAGCACTACTGGCTAACCTAGACTAATCCTGGCTACTCCAACGGGGGTACAGACTACTACAAGCGGTGCAGCTACCCGGGGAGCGAGAGCGAGAATGGCTCTGACTGAAGCTCGGTGAGCGAGAACATGAGCGAGAATAGCTGAGACTGCGTCCACGGCTAGACTCTTCAAGGTTGATGACTAAGTGGATCAGGCGTCGCCACGCTATTGCAAGCCTGATGATCCTAGTCTTGAGGTCCTCCAAGTTGAAGCGGTTGAGCTGGCGCTGGGTTGTTGGGGATGACAACAGGTGCAGCAGGAGTTGGGGTAGAGATTGTAGTGGCGGCTGTGAGGCGGGCCAACTTTGCAACGACGATGTCCCTTTCCTGCTTCACCTCAGAGAGGGATGCATTCCATCTGATCAGCCGATTGCGGAGGGTGTCGGAGTGGTCGTAGCTTCTGGTGAGATGCATCCGAAGTTGTCCAATCTCGTACATGGCGCTGGTGAGGGAGGCTGTCAAGGCCTACGTGAGCTGCACTTGGTGAGTCAGGCGGGGATTGTTTGCTCTGATTTCGAAGATCTCGGGGTAGCGCAGTCCTTCCTAAAGAGATGGATAGAAGTGGAACGGAGATCCTAGCAGGTCGTCCTCGTGCATTTGGAACAAAGTAGCCGAGGCAAAACGAAGCTGCGGCCCTGCAATCGAGCAATGGCTCCTAGAATACTAGGCTCAGAAGGTGTGGGTCATGAACTCGCCTTTCCTCGGGTAGAGGTACACCTCCATAGACCAAGATTCAAGGTCCAGGATCTGAGTCATCTGGCCCCTGAAGATGGGCTGGTGATGGTAACCTAGGTATTGCATGAGCTTGTGGAGGATATCCATGAACTCTTCGAAGTCCTCTCCATGGGAGAATAAGTCCCACGAGACATTAGATGAAGCACTGGTCATCTACAAATTTCAAACCAAGAGAGAGGGTCAGAACTGAGTAAAACTCAAGTGAAGTTAAGGTAAGCGACGAACTAAGAGTGATGAGAAGGAGCAATAATTATGCTATATTTTAATAAAACTTTTCTTAGTTTTTGAAAATAGGACTCAGGTCCTTAGGCACACCCAGTCTAACTAAGGCTCCTACAGTCGTATGCTCTGATACTAGCTCTGTTGGACCCAGATTTTCTAATCTCGAATCCTCTGTGAAAACACTATGCCATTCCCTAGATCAGTAGATAGCACTCACAGACACATTGCTGAATCATTTCATACATGGCGTGAATTAACCATACTATTCATTAATTTAACACATCAGAGTTTACATAGACCACATCGGGTCAAGTTTTACAATAAGGGCCAAACAGGCCAACTGATTACATTACAAAAGTAGCAGAAGTGACAACGGAAGCAAAAGGGATAGAGTACATCTCTCCACAGGAAAGTGACTAGAGAAACCCGTGTGCGTCCGATATTAACCAAGGACTTGGATAATATTGGATGCACGCAAGCACCAACGGAGTCAACTAGACTGGGCGAGACTAGAATAGCTAAAGACTAAACTACGCTTCATTATCTCCTGCGCCTCCAACTTCTGGATCCTCGTAGTAGTCGTAATCTTCAGGATTTCCAGCTTCTGAGGATTTTAGGGAAAAGAGCGAGAATGAGCACAACTTCCGTGCTCGCAAGCCAACACGCAAGGTGCAATAATATACATGCAAGGCTTAACAAGGATGGCTCGGGTTCTTTTATTTGCTATAGCAACATTTTCAATTATTATAGTTACAAAGTCCTATCACTTAGCATTTTAACAAATTGTATTTTATTAAAGAGAGTAATTGTGCAATATTTGATAACAGCAGAGGTTTGCTCTGTCGGAAACTCTACCTATGCTTCTTTTGATTGGAGCTACCTCCAATTATTAACACCACTGAGTTCGAAACCCAGGCAAAATCCAATCTCCAGGCTAGGTGAGCCCACCACATTTTTCATACCACCTACAAATGTTTTTTTTGAAATAGAACTAACTCTAGTAAAGTTCCCATGTCCGCCTTTGACCGTAGGCACGGTTGTTCGAATAGTTTATTACTCTGCATAGGTTGTACACTTTGCCCACAAGAGATAATCATCTTGACATGTACACATGTTTCCATAGACATGTGAATCAAGGGGAGATCACGATAAGGCCTTTGCAATGCATCCCTCAGTATTAGTTACACCTGTTAAGGTTTCATCTGTGAATGTGGTTACGTTCATATAGACCCGTTAACCCTTACCCAGACCCCCTCTTGCGCCATCGTAACGACTTTCATCGTGCACCCCGACCCCCTTCGCCCTGAAGGCTTACGGTGTCATGGGTCATCTACCTGATGCAACTCGTACTGGTGGATACAAATTATTCAGCTAGGTTGTACCTTACAGACTTGTGGTTGAACTGTTTTACATTGGGAGGTCATTATAAAATTAAGTCCTTATGGTTATCTTGGCGGTTCATTCCACATTCCATCCACCTTGGGCTACATTAGCACACATCGTCACATCATGCATCCTACCATCCGCCCAGATGGTAAAAACAGTTTATTAGGGTTTTGAGACGTAAAACCAATTTAACTTAGCCATCTCAGTCATTTACCCACAATGATTGCCCAAAACCACATTCATGTTTAAAAGATGATGATTAAAGTATTTAATACCCCGGTACTTAAGCAAGACTAGCATGTCACTTACGTACAACATATAACTACTATTTACCATATAGTTACTAGGGTGACACGGAATAAGAGATTGAATTTATCAAGTATGGCGTAATAATTAATTAATCATCAAATGGGTATTTAACAACTTTAAGCTTTAACATACATTTAATTAAAGAATTAAAGCATGCAATTTTGGTAATTTAAATGAATATAATTTGTATAAAATATAGGCTCAATATGATCAAAGTATTGACTCGCCTTGGGTATAGGTAAGAGAGTCTTGCAATTCTTGAGCTTGATCAAGATGGAGATCTTCCACGTCTTCAAATCCTAATCGAACGAACATACCGGAAAAAGGGAACAACAAACAAAGAGAGCAAATAAATACCGGTGGCAATGGGCGCCTTACAATGGCCGAGCCCGATGCACGGTTCGCCGTCTTTCATGACCTCCTCGTCTTTGGCGCGATGCGTGATCAGCCCATGATCATCGCTCCACGCCTCGCCTGCCGAACATCCAGCCACGCATGCGCACTTTTTTAGATGGCCGTGAACTTCGTTGCACTACGGAGACGGGCCGAGACTCCCTCGGCCAAAGCGGCGTCTCAGCAGGATGCCGTCCTCTTCGTTTTTGCGGCGGGCTTCCGTCATGTGGTTGTTGACGATCATCTCGCTTTGCCTCAACGTTATGCCCAAGACCTCGAAATCGCCCTCGAGCGGCCTCTGGCTTTTCTCGTCGCACCTAACAACAAAGTTGTCTGGCCTCGCCAGAACACTACTTTCGATGCCGAACGGGTAGGGATGGTCACGTTGCGCACTTATCATTGTCAGGCGATCCCCTCGTCGCACAGCCCGTGGATGACCAGAAGTTGTCACCTAAGTGAGGAGAGCGACGACTACTAGGAGACACCACAGTGGCGGTGCCATGGAGGGATAGCTTGCTAATTCGTAGTTCACTAGTATACCTAGTAGGCTAGTCGCTAGCTTGTAACTATATATGACACGTATAGCTTTCACCTTAAGGGCATGTACAATGGTATAGACAGCTGCTGTCTATAAAAACTATCCATGTCACTTGTAAACAACACTAAAAACAGACTCATACAATGGTATAGGCAATTCTTTGTCTTTTAGTTGTCTTTATAGAACACACAATCTTTTAATGCTTTTCTTGTTTCTTGTGCTATAGTCGTCTCTGAGATTGTAGACAACATCTTTCTCTCTCTTCATTCTCTTTCATCCACGTCGGCCAAAAATTCTCGTGGCAATGGTTATAGACGGCTGACATAAGCCCATTGTACATGCTCTAATATGCCCACATCAGTACTGCTAGTACATATAGGACAACATGAGCTAAGGTGCGGTTAGACTGGGTCCAGCCAGACTGCTCAATCAATGGAAACACTGATTGGAAAAGATTGGCTGCGAGAAATAGGGGGATTTTGCCAGAAATTTCTGAGAAAATCCTTACGCTACATGTGGTCACTAAGGCAGAAGCATCTATGTCGGACCTCTGGGTGTGGAATACCCGAAGACCCTATCTGTATACTGTACTAGTCTCATGATCAATGGCTAGTACACACATTCATAATATTTGGTATTGACATCCATACATTCACAAATAAAAGTAAAGAAAAGGGAACTTAATTTAAACGGTAAAGTTATTACATCAACAGCCGACCGGCCAAATAAAAGTAGTCATCATCAGAGTAAAAGTAGCAGCAAAAGAAGTAACAAAAGTGGCAAACTTTCAGCGGCATGCCCAGCCGATCCCTCAGGCAACCTATAAGAAACAAGACTTAGATAGACATGTCACCGAACCCTCTAATTCCAGGTGCGAAGAAAGCATCGTCAGACGTTGGTTTATTTTTGAACTCTGAACAACAATATAAGCAAGATTGAGCACAATGCGTACTCAGCAAAACTTGTAGTGTACCACAAAATTATATTAAATGCAAGGCTATCAAAGGATGAGACTCTACTCTACAAGTTATTTTGCTTAAAGCTATGTTTATTTGCAATATTCATAAATAGTAATTTGCAATGGAATTTGAAAGAGCAGTTAAATATGTATAGTACAGTAAGTAAGTAAGTAATTGAATGGACCACAAATCATAACGATAATAACTCGCAACCCTCCTCGGCTGCGAGCAACAATTTATGTTCAGCCGGCGACGCTAGAGGTGGAAGACGGCGTTCAGTCGGTGGAACAAAAAGCTTGACTATGTTGTGGAGGAAGGGAGGGAGGAGGAGAGATTTAAGGGGATGGATGAGGGAGAGGAGAGGCACCCGATGCTCTCTTTTATAGGGCCGGGGAGGGACTGAGGGAGGTAATCAAGGCTGCATGCCGTCGGTGGACATGGCGTCATTCGGGGCGAAATCGAGTGTGACGAGGATCTAATAATCCTCATTTATTTATTTATCTGTAATTCTAATTATGGATAATAATGACATAATATAACTCTTGGGTATATCCCTTATTTCATAAGGGAGAAGCTGGAGGTCGTAAGTATTTCTACGACCACCCATAGTCGTAAGACTTTCTACGACTACCCCCTGATCGTAAGTCCTTTTACGATCAGTATGTGGTCGTAAGCCTTTCTACGACCATCCATAGTCGTAAGACTTTTTACGACTACCCCCTGATCGTAAGTCCTTCTACGATCAGTATGTGGTCGTAAGCCTTTCTACGACCACCTATAGTCGTAAGACTTTCTACGACTAGCCTCTGATCGTAAGTCCTTCTACGATCAGTATGTGGTCGTAAGCCTTTCTACGACCACCACCTGGTCGTAAGTTTTTCTACGACCAGCCCCTAATCAAAGAGGTTTACAGGCATGTGGGCCTCATCGACTAGGGGATCTTCCGCACCATATTTGAAGATGTGTGCAGTAAATTACGCTGTTATTTTTTGAGATAATGGCACGATTTAACTTCCTGTCATGGTGGTAACTACCTAGCGACGTGGGAACGTTACTACTCCCATCACAATCTCCAGTAACGGCTCCATTATTTGCAGCATTAAGGCGCCCAATTGACTAGAGAAGCACTAGCCCACTCCGAGGATTGTATAAAAGGCGGGATCACCAAGAGCACATGAGTAGGACTGTTATTCTCCCCGGAGAAGGCCCGAACCTGTATAAAAATCTCCGTGTCTATCTCTGTGTGATTTTGAGCCTTGAGGAACCCCCGAATCAAACAATCTTTATGTAAGTTCGGTTCTAAAACATCGACAGTTGGTGCCGTCCATGGGGATCTTCGAGTCATCAGCTTTTCTTCGCTTCTTCCCAATTCTCATGCTCCCATAGTAGGAGAGTGGAACGAGGAGAACTGGTTCGACTTGCCGATTACGCAGATATTGACATGGATGCCAGTCTCAACTATGAGCCGAGTGTTGCATCATCCGATGGTGATGTTGCCTCTGGAGATCATTCTCCAAGAGACCTTACCACCGGTGGAGTTGAGGAGGGATGCTTATCCCCCACAACAATACGTCCGAACGAGGAACCAACTTCCTCAAAGGGCAAGGGTCAATCCGACCACAATCAGGACTGCAACAAGACAGATTCTGAACATGGTGATAGATCTCCCTCCAAATGTTCAAGTCCATCTGAGACAGTTTGACCTGGCACGACAAGTCCTAGAGGCAATCATCCCGGAGCTTCATCAGCACTTGGTGGTCATCTCTCTCAAGATACCCCCACAATGGATGGGGTCGAGCATGCTTTTCCTCTGGTTCGACCATCCCATCGCAGGACTCACCTACGCACAGAGACAGTTATAACCCGAAATTCCCCTTCCTGAAGGGGTTTACTCCAAGTCGCCAGACGGTGTCCTTCGACTACTCCTTAAGTGAGGAGGCCTCAAGAGCTAGTGGAGATCATCAACAGGAGGTCTTCGTCCTTCCCTCAGGTGATGATCACTCTCCTAGAGGCAGGACTGAGGATGCTCCCCAATGATCACACGCTGCGACCACTCGTGGCAATGGTAAGGGCACCGCCGACGATGAACAGAGTCAACACTCTGATGAGCGTGAGAGAAATTCTCGAAATGATCGCACTCCACTGAGGCAAACTCGAGATTCTGGTATGGAAGTTCCTGAAGCAACCCAACAAAGAAGAATCATGGCCCAGAGAAATCTGCCTGGGCGTGTTCATTATCAGTCAGAAGAAGATCAAGAGCTCCAGCGCATCAATGATCTTCTCGAGAACCCATCTTGAGAACTTGCTCGAATGCCTGGCTATGACCTCTTCGTTGAAGAAATCGCACAAAGGCTTTGGAGCACGATGGCCAAACTCGAGCATCCTTATCAATGTCTACCGAAGTTGTGACAATATGACCTCGTCCATTTCCAGTCGGCTCGAATAACTCACCACATGGGGATCGCCGTGACATCAAGTCACGCCACTCTCCTGACCTTCACTCTTGTCGAAGGAGAGTTCCTCGAACGACTGATGATCGACAAGCTCCCAGGAGAGATGATCATTCACCACTCCGGGCTGGAAATCTGCGACAGTAGGTGTAATACGAGGAGTATTTCTCTCGTAAGGACGAGACCTATTATAGGTCGGGTCCACCCGTGACTGGCTATCGTCGAGTACGATCACCTGGTGACATCAATCCTTCCTTTCTGTAAAGAAGGCGTTAAGAAGTTATTACCGGATGTCGGGTTTTTCACCTGACCTCCGAGCAGTTCGCTGGCCACCTCGGTTTCGACTAGTGAACATGGAAGTTCGATGGATCCTAAAACCCCATTGAATTCCTCCAGATCTACACGACCGCTGTCCGAGCAGTAGGAGGAGGAGAGCATGTAATGGCAAATTACCTTCCTACTGTGCTCGAGGGATCTGCTCAATCGTGATTGTTAAATCAGCCACTCGAGTCGATCTATTCATGGCAGCATCTCTGCGATCTCCTATTGGCTAATTTCCAAGGCACCTACCATCGCCCTAGGAAGGAGGACGACCTGCACAGGATGCGAAAAAATGACCACGAGACTCTGCGCCAGTTCATTCGACATTTCAGTCAGGTTCGGAATTCCATTCCTGAGGTTTCTGATTCTTCTATCATCAGAGCTTTCAAGCAGGGGGTCCGTAGTAGGAGAATCACGAAGCATATCACCTTAAATCCTCCTGCCATTGTTGCTGAACTCTTCGAGATGGCCGATCGATATACTACCACCGCTGAAGCAGTCGAGTGGAATGACATCATCGATCGAGATGATAAAATTCCTCAAGAGGTAGGCGAAAGTGGCAAGAAGAAGGAAAAAAGGCCAAGAAATCCAAGAACAAGGCGAAGGGCCAAAAGTCTCAAGCCAACGGTTCCAAGGAGGTCTTGGTCGTGAGCGATAAAAACCCTCAGGCTCCAAGCCATACTCTGATCGAGGCAAAGGTAAGCGCTCTGAACGGAAGAGTGACAAGCCTAGGTGGTGTCCTTTCCATAAAAACGAAGGATATGATCTTCGCAATTGCCGAGTTTTTCAACGAAAACTCGAGGACTACTACAACAGCAAAGGACCACTTCCTACCATCGAGGAGGTGGGGTAAGCCAGTGGTCGCACACAGTCAGACGACAACGAGGAGATGTCATTCCAAGATCCCAAACACACCATCAAGCACATCTATGGGGGATCGTCGGCATATGAGTCAAAACGATAGCTCAAGGCTGTCGAGCGTGAGGTAAACTCCATTGACCCTTCTTTTGTCAATAAACTGCCGAAGTGGTCGGAAGTCACCATCTTATTCGAGAAGGGTGATTGCCCGATCCCTTCAACTCGACCAGGTCTCTTTTCGATCGTGGTCGAACCCACAATCAACAACTGTCGAGTAAATCGAGTGTTGATTGATGGTGGTAGCTCGTTAAACATTCTGTTTACGAGTACCCTGGACGAGATGCAGGTACCCAGGAACAAGGTAAGACCGATACGATACTCTTTTCATAGTATTGTACCAGGGTCTTCGGCCAAATCTATTGGCCAAGTTTTTCTTCCTTTAACATTTGGTTTCTCAAGTAATTTCAGGACAAAGAAAATCTCCTTTGATGTGGTTGATTTCGATACGGCATATAACGCCATACTCGGACGACCAACTTTGGCAAAATTCTTAATCGCTACTCATTATGGGTATCAATGTCTTAAGATACCAGGTCCCAAAGGAGTTATCACAATTCATTGTGATAAAAAGATGGCACACATGTGTGACCGTCGGTCCCTAGGGATGGTAGGCCAAATACCAGCTCGAGAAGAAAACAAAGGGTTGCCTTCGATCAAGCAGTCGAAGCCTAAAGCTGCACCTAAGCCGAACGGCCAGGTCAAAGAGGTTTCTTTGGTTCCAGAGGAGCCCTCAAAGACCGTTCGCATCGGGGATACTTCTGGCCCCAAATAGAAAGACGCCCTCATCGCTTTCCTCCGAGCAAACGCAAATGTCTTCGCGTGGCAAGCATCCGACATGCCCGGAGTCCCCAGGGAAGTGATCGAGCACATGCTAGCTTTACTACGGCGACAAAGTACCCATAAAACAAAAATTACAGAGATTTTCCCCTAATCGGCGAGATGCTATAAGGTCGAGTTGGACAAGCTACTTAAAGGGCTTTTATAAGAGAAGTCGACCACCCAGAGTGGTTGGCCAACCCTGTATTGGTTAAGAAGTCTAATGGCGAATGTGTGTAGACTTCACTGACCTTAATAAAGCTTGTCTAAAAGATGATTTCCCTTTATCTCGCATCGATCAGTTGGTTGATTCTACTGCTGATTGTGAAACATTAAGTTTTCTAGACGCATATTCTGGCTACCATCAGATTAATATGTGCCTAGAAGATGAAGAAAATACCGCATTTATTACTCCATTTGGAATATTTTGTTACATCAAAATGCCATTTGGTCTAAAAAATGCTGGCGCTTCTTTTCAACGCTTGATGTAATCGACTTTTTCACCTCAACTAGGCCGAAATTTGGAAGCCTGTGTTGATGATCTAGTCGTAAAAAGCATTAAGCAGCTTAATCATGTTTCCAACCTACAGGAGACATTCGACAACCTCAACAAACACCGCCTCAAGCTAAATCCCGAGAAGTGTGTGTTTGGAGTCTTTTCAGGAAAATTGCTTAGATTCCTAGTCTCCGTACGAGGAATCAAAGCAAATCCTAAAAAGATACAGGCCATTGTGCAAATGCACCCTCCAAACATGAAGAAAGAAGTCCAGAAACTCACAGGATGCATGGCGGCTTTGAGTCGTTTCATGGCACGTCTGGGAGAAAAAAGGACTACCTTTTTTCAAACTTCTAAGAAAACATGAGGGTTTCGAGTGGTCGGAAGAGGCAAACACTGCCTTTGAGGATGTCAAGAGATATCTTACGAGTGCTCCTATTCTAGTTTCTTTGAAACCAGAAGAGACACTCTTAATTTATCTAGCTGCCACGCCACATGCAGTGAGCGCAGTACTAGTTGTACAACGTGAAAACATCCAACGACCGGTTTACTATGTAAGTGAAGTTTTGCACGGGCCTAAGGAGCGTTACCCTCAGGTACAAAAACTTGTATATGCCCTCCTCATGTCTTTGAGGAAACTGCGGCATTATTTTCAGGCGCATAAGATAATTGTGATGTCTGAGTTTCCCTTGGGAGTGATCCTCTAGAATAGGGAAGTAGCGGGACGCATGGCTAAATGGTCAGTAGAACTTGGAAGTTCGACCTCCATTTCGTGTCCCGAACGACCATTAAATCCCAGATCTTGGTAGACTTTGTCGCCAAATGGACAAATCCTAAACCTGTTCAGGATCCCTAGTACGATACCCACGACTAGTGGACGATGTACTTTGACGGGTCACTTACTTTAAGTGGCTTGGGGGCTGGGATGGTCCTGGAATCTCCTAACGGAGAGACCTTAAAGTATGCCATTCAATTAAACTTTCGGGCCACTAATAGCGTGGTAGAATCTGAAGGTTTTTGGGTTGGTATCTGAGAGCTAGTCACAAAGCGCTTCGCGATTCGACGACTACTCATGAGAGGAGACTCTCAACTAGTCATGAATCAGGTCGGAAAAGAGTACCAATGCTCTAATCCAACCATGTCTCGGTACTTATCGGAGGTCCAAAAGCTTGAAAAGCATTTTTTTTGGTCTTGAGGTGCAATTTATCCCTCGAAAGGATAATTTCCTCGCAGACCAGCTTGCTCGAATGGCTTCTTCCCGATCTAAGGTACCAAAAGGAGTCTTCTTGGAACAACTCTAGAAGCCGTCTCTGGTCGAAACACCAGAGATACCTCCTCTTGAGACTGCCTCTCTAGAATACGAGGATACCTGGATGAATCCCATCTATGCGTATCTTCAAACGGGTTCTATACCCAACGATGATCTCGAGGCAGATCGCTCATTCTGGAAAGCCAAAATGTATACTTTGGTTGAAGGAGTCCTCTATAAATGAGGCACTCAAGGGGTACTCATGTGATACATATCACAGAGAGAAGGATTAAAACTCCTTCACGATATTCACAAGGGCATTTGTGGAACTCATGCTTCCTACAGAACGCTGGTCGAAAAGGCCTTTCGACAAGGTTTCTACTGGCCAACAGCTCTCTACGATGCTAAAGAGCTGGTTAAGAAATGTGTACAATACCAGTTTCATAGCAGGTAAATACACCAATCGGCTCAGACATTGCAAACAATCCCTCTATCTTGGTCTTTTCTGACCTGTGGTCTCGATATCCTAGGACCGTTTCCTAAAGCTCCAGGTGGCTTCGAGTTCCTCTTTGTGGCTATTGATACGTTCACAAAGTGGATCGAAGCCGAACTTGTGACTGGGATAACAACGGAAGCAGCAAAACGGTTCATGATGAGAAGCGTGATTACTCAGTTTGGGGTCCCAAGTCGAATAATCATAAATAATGGTAAGCAATTTTCGAGCATAAAATTTTAGGAGTTTTGCGACGAATTGGGTACCAAGCTGTGTTACGCCTCTGTTGCCCATCCCCAAAGCAATGGGGCAGTCGAACGTGCGAATGGCCAAATAATATAGGGAATCAAAACTCAAGTCTTCGACCAGCTTGTCAGGCGCTCGGGGGCTTGGGTTTAAGAATTACCCTCAGTATTATGGGTAGTTCGCACGACTACTAGTCGGGCTACAGGTAAAACACCCTTTTTCCTAGTTTTTGGTGCCGAAGCCATGCTTCCACCAGAGCTAAAGATCAGGTCAACAAGGGTCGAGACTTTCAACGAGTCAACCCAAGAACAACTTCGAGCGAATGATATTAACTTTTGCTCGAAGAAGAGAAATCAAGCATTAATCCGTTCGAAGGTCTACGGCAAACCTGCGCCAAAATCCTACGATCGTAAGGTCAACCTCGCGAGACTTCTTTGTAGGTGACTTGGTGTTGAGAAGATTCAATCGATCTAATCGAAACAAGCTTTCCCCAAGTGGGAAGGTCCTTACACAGTGGTTGAAGTAATGCGACCAGGTTCGGTACGACTAGCGATGGAAGATGGGCGAGTTCTCACAAATTCCTGGAACATCGACTAGTTACGCAAATTTTATGTGTAATCGACCAACCCTACAATAAAGTATCAGGTTCTTTCTATCTTTATTGTCTTACTTTTGAGTAGCGCTTTGATAAAGCTTTTTTCGACCATTCCCTGGTCATAGGTTATACTACGACCAGTACCCAAACTTCCTTTACACTGGTCGAAAGGATGGTGACATCACCTAGTCAAAGTTTTTCCTCTCTGCACGTGGTCATGCCCACTAGAAGGAACTTCCTAGCATCGACTAGTTCATCCCTTTTGCTGCCAACACAAAGAACTCTGGTTCAAACCACATGGTCAAAAAAAATTTCAAGCCGACTCTTAGTACCTTAGATTATTTCTTCATTCATTTTTGAAAAATAAACTAAGCAGTGTGTACTTTAGTGATTTGCTTGACTACTTTTGATAAACTCGTTTTGTTTTAACTGGTCGGAGGAAGACACAACACCTAGTCGAAGTCTTTCCTCTCTACATATGGTCCTGCCCACTAGAAGGAACTTCCTAGCGTCGTCCTATTTCCAACTCTTGCTACCAGGGCGAACTTATCGAGTGCACCCAAACAAGTCAAGCGAATTATTAAATTACTCCAGATGTTTGATTAACTCAAGTTGCAGTTCTTGATTTGACTAACCTGGTCAGAGATGGTAACATCACCTAGTCAAAGCCTTTCCTCTCCGCACGTGGTCCTGCCCACTAGAAGGAACTTCCTAGTGTCGACTCATTCCTACTCTTTCGACCAGTGCATGATAATCGAGATCGAAAACTATAAGTTAGCTAAACCACTCTGTTTTTCACAAAAAGAACCCATTACACACTATTTACTTCATTTATCTAAATAAACTAAGCAAATAGTCGAGGGCTAGGATAAAGTTGTTAATTTGACTTCAATTCTTAGCCGTAACTTCTTTTTTCCGATCACTATCTTATGAGTTACTAACTACTCGGCAAGGTGATTTGCAGGAAGAAGAAAAGATTATATCAACATCAAAACTTGTCTTTACAGGTTTTGGGTACAGACTATTCTGACTAGAGGGATCTTATTTGCATATCCTCTGTGACCTCCTCGACGATCGGCTGCATTTCCGCCATTAATTGATCCGCTTTTGCTTCAAAGCAGTCGAAGTTGTCAATGACGGGTTGCAAATTAAGGTTGGGGTCATGAGCTCTAAGTTTTGCCAAAACAAAACTTATCACCTCTTTGACCGCTTCCTTTATCAAATCGGATTGGTTCGTCTTCAGAGTAGTCACCAACTCTTGCAAAGTTCCGACTTGTTCTCCAATGGCTCTCGTGTGGGCAGGCATCGTGTCTTCACGAGGAGTGATTTCCTCAGAATGTAGCCCACCGAGAACATTGTTCAGAAGAGAAATGTTATCTTGAAGATTGAGCTTCATCGACTCCACTTCCTTCTGATTATGAGTCGAAGCCTCGTAGAGTCATTTTATTTCAACTGCTTGCTCTGAAAAGAATATGACCAGTTAGATGAAATGACCTTGAAAGGATGAAAAAAAAACTATTCTCAGGTAAAGACTTGCTTACCTACTAGTCGAGAATCTAACTTCTTGACTTCTTTATCGTGGGAGGCAATACTCTTTGTATAGTGCTCCTCCCACGACTTGGCCTCTGCTTCTTTTTCTTTGGCGATGCGGGAAACCTCTTTTAGAACCAAGGCTTTTTCTTTGACCTTGGTTTTGAGCTTTCTCACTTTGGCCTCTTTTTCTAAAAAGAAAAAAGTTAGAAAAAGAAGAGTAGTCGTAAACGGTTTTAAGTTCAGCACTTACCGTTCTTTAGTCCCTGCAACTTTTCAATTGTAGAGTTTGCCTCCTGAAGCTTCTTTAGGAGGTCTTCATTCTTCTCACTTATCATTTTCGTCTCGGCTTTCTCATAGTCGAGTGATTCAACTAAGGTCTTCTCATCACTCTTAAACCTACAAGGGGAAAAAGAAGACATGAGCATTAAATAGGTGGTAGTAAGTATTTCTACGACCACTACCTAGTCATAAGCTGTTCTACGACAACTCCTGATCATAAGTCATAAGTTTTTCTATGACCAGGACCCAGTCGTAAGTTTTTCTACGACAACCTCTGGTCGTAAGTCCTTCTACTACCAGGACCTGGTCGCAAGTTTTTCTACGACAATCCCCGTAAATACTGTGCAAGTGGTTGAAATATAATCGACTACGAGTATCAGTCACTTACCATCTCTCTGCTTGCTTGTAGAGCGCTGCCTTCTCCTATTGTAATTGGACCAGTTGCCTGTTGTACTCAACAACAGTGGCAATGTGTTCCAAAGCTTTCTGCATAAAGCAAGATAGTGAGAAGCTGTTAATAGCAAAATTTGGCATCTACAAAGACCTCCTGGGAAGTCCTAGCTCCAAAGACCTCCTGAGAGGTCCGGGATGATATTTTCAATGACCTCCTTGGAGGTCCTAACTTCAAAGACCTCCTGAGAGGTCTTGGATGGCGTCTTCAATGATCTCCTAGGAGGTCCTGGCTTCAAAAGACCTCCCAAGAGGTCCTGCACAACTTATTCAAAGATCTCCTGGAGGTCCAAACTTCAAAGACTTCCTGAAGAGGTCCTGGAAGACCTCTTTAAAGACCTCCTAGGAGGTCCTATCTTCAAAACGGTAGTATTGGAGGCTAATTGGCGGAACTACCGCTTCAAACGGTATGACCGTGCATATCTTGGCGGTAGTAGCGTGTGCCGTTCAGACCGTCCGGACGTGAAGGATTCTTTTGGACGTCGGCTTCCTCAGGAGCGGCTACGTGGCTTAATCAGGGCCGCTCAGGACCTCCTCCAAAGCATATCAGGGCCGCTCAGGACCTCCTTAGAGGCACTCGTGCGGCCTCCTTAGGAGGGGCCACGTGGCTCCATCACGGCCGCTCAGGGCCTCCTATAGAGCGCATTAGGGCCGCTCAGGACCTCCTCAGAGGTGCTCGCGCAGTCTCTTCAAGAGCAGCCACGTGGCTCTATCATGGACGCTCAGGATCTCCTCCAAGGTGTATCAGGGCTGTTCAGGGTCTCCTCAAGAGCGCTCACGTAGCCTCATCAAGATCTTCTCAGGAGTGGCCACGTGGCTTCATCATGGCCGCTCAGGACCTCCTTAGAGCACCTACGCGGCTTAATCAAAGCCGTCCAGGACCTCCTTGGAGCATTTACGTGGCCTTATCGTGACCGTCCAGGATCTCCTAGGAGCAGTACGTGGTTTCATTAGGGCTGCACAAGACCTCCTCAGGAGCGCTCACGCGGCCTCATCAAGACCTCCTCAGAGTTCTCACGTGGCCTCATCAGAGTCGTCCAGGACCTCCTCAGAGTGTCCACGTGGCTTCATCGGGATCTCCTCCGGAAGACCTACGTGGCGTTATTAGAGCCATTCAGGATCTCCCTAGGGGACTACGTAGCATCATTAGGATCGTTCAGGATCTCCCTAGAAGCACTCAAGTGGCGCCATCAGGACCGTTCAGGACTTCCTTGGAGTGTTCATGTGGCTTCATCAGAACCGTTCAGGACATCCTCAGGGGCACTTTTGCGGCTTCACGAGGACTTCCCCCGGACCTTCCGCGCGGACCTCCCTGGCGGACCTCCCACGCGGATCTCCTAGGCGGACCTCCCGGGCGGATCTCCCACGTGGCCTCATCAGAGCCATCCAGGACCTCATCGAAGTGTCCATCTGGCTTCATCGGAACCGTCCAAGACCTCCTCGGAGCACTTACGTGGCTTCATCGGAGCTGTCCAGGAACCCCTCGGGAGCACTCACACTGTTTCACTAGGACCTCCTCGGAGTTTCCATGTGGCTCCATCAGAGCCGTCCAGGACCTCCTAAGAGTGTCTACGCGACTCAATCAGAGCCACTCAAGACCTCCTCCGGAGATTCGTGCGGCTTCATCAAGGGCACCCATGTGGATTTCTCAGGACCTCCTTGGAGGCACTCACGTGGCGTCGTCAGGTCCGTTCAGGATCTCCTCAATGGTACTACGTGGCTTCATCAGGACCATTCAAGGCCTCTTACATGGACCTCTCATGAGGACTTCTTCAAGACAACCAACTGGTTCTAAAGCGGTACGACCGGCTCATGATGTGGTACTACCGTGTTACGGTCATTTCGATGTTTAGTTGGTGGAGCTACCGTGTATCGCTTAAGACCTCTCGTGCAGATCTTCCGCGAGGACATCCTTAGGACCTTTCGCGTGGACCTTCCGCGAGAACTTCTTCAAGACCTTGCAGAGCATCCAGGACGTGATCAAATAGGAAAGTTGTATCAATTATAGAAGGTATAACCGAACCAAATCTGTAAATCTTGTTCGGTTTAGGAGTCCTGGTTGCTTACGGCTAAGACCTGCCGCCCTTTAAATAGAGAGGGTCAAGGACGATTCACGACACACAAAAATCAATCTACAGAATCGTTTCTTCTTTTTCATCTACTTTTCGCATCTAGGTCTAGAGTAGAATAGCTATGCTTTGCTAGTTTGACTGTAAACCAGCCGCATGCTCCTGTGACATTGGAGTAGCTATCATTTGCTGTTCTTGCTTGTAAAACAGCCGGTTCTTCGTCGTAATTGAAGAATTATCCTCTTTGCTAGTTTGCTCGAAAACTAGTTGTACGCTTCTACGAAAACGAAGCAATCTGGTCAGTTGCGACGTCATGTGTTGATTTCGACGTCAACAGAAGCAACAAAAGACATGTATGTAAATGCTGATCAACAGATACTTACATCCATGGTCGTCCGAGCAAACATGGAGACCATGCTTGTGGGGTTCCTCAATTCATCCATCTCTTGCACTTGGTCCCACCACACCTTTTTGAGATGTTCGTTGCCGAAAACATCCCCTGTATTGGGAATATCTTTAGGGTGGGGAACCCGAGTACAAGTCTGAATGCACGAGATCCCACAATGGTATGAGGGACGAAGAATCCGAAGGAGTGATCGAAAAATTCACATCTTTCTTCTTCTTCAACAACGCGAGCTACTTCAGTAGCTCCTCCTTGAGGGACGGGAGGAACATCCTCAACAGCCTCCTTCCCAGCATGATGGACCAATGATCCACTGCCTTGGCCTGATGCCTTCGCTGCATCATGAGCCAGCTTCGCTTCGGCCTCAACAACCACTCCCGTGGTCGCAGTTACTTCAGCAGGTACGACCTCCTCCACCACTCAGACGGCAGAAGATCCTTCGACCACTGACACTGTCATTTCTCCGGTCTACGAAGAGACAGTAGTGGGTTCCCCAATAGGAACGTCCTTGATGGATAGAGGAGGCGGGCTAAGATCACAAAAAGGAAAACACGTCAGAGGGTAAACATCAAAGGGTAAATGCTGTCCTTACACTTTGGCCTTTTTACGTACCTTCGTGGACCGGTTTTGATCTTAAATTTGGAAGAAACCTTCCCTAGGGAAGAATTCTTTGACTTCTTCTCAACCACGTCTGGTTGAGACTCGAGTTGAGGAACGGAGACATCCATGACCACGTTTGGTCGTGGATCTTGAGCAGGCATTACCGCTCCTTGAGCCTCATGGCTCTCCGAATGGCTGAGACCTATCTCGACCACCTCAAGGGCGGCACTGCCCTCGACCACAGGTACTACAGGTGTAGTGGTTTCCTTCACAAAAGACATGAAGCTTTTCCAATTCTCCTTTTCTTGTTGCTTAACCAAGCGACGAGAGGCAGAAACTGTGAAAGTCTTATTGTCATGATAGAAGGGTACCTTGGTCTTGGGGGCTTTGTGCTTAAGAGGCTCGAGTGCTTCAGCCGATGCAATCTCTGCTGCAGCAGCCAAATCTACAGCAAATTTTGCGAAAGGCCTAGTCAGATCGAGAGAGCTCGTGCTCGGGCCTCCCTTATCGGCGACTTGCACGAGTCAGGGCTTCTTGGCCAGAGGCGTCTCAGTTTGCTCCATCGCCGTACCAACAACCATCAGAATGACCTCTTCGTTGTCCCGATGGTTCTCCATGCCTACTTTTTGTAGAGATCAGAAAGAGGGATGTTACAAAACGATTGTAAGTCTTTCTACGACCATAACCTAGTCGTGAGTTTTTCCACGACAACCTCCTGGTCGTAAGTCATTCTACGACCAGTGTTTAGTCGTAAGCTCTCCTACAACTACAAGATTCTAAAGGAGAAATCAGTTCTTTATTACCTTTAGGCACTCGATCCTGTCCTCTGCGGACAAGACCGCCAGGATTTGAGGAGCCGCCGCATTCGGCGGAGGGGATTTCTCACAAATAAGCTTGACTCGGGCGTCAACTTCCTCTTGTGAGAGATCTGCAACAACAAGTAAACTTTCAATAAGCCAATTTCGAAATTAACAGGAAAAAGGCTAAGACTAGAAGTTTACTTACCCTCCTGATAATCTCTGGTTGGGTCTTGCGGACCCGTGTACCTTCACATGGGATGAGCCCTCTTCTTCAGAGGGCTAATGCGGCGTGTGATGAAATCCTTCACCACGTGCCATCCAGTCAGCCCCTCTTCCTTCAAGTCTTTGATGGCTTGAATGTAGGGAGCAATCCGACCGAGATCTTGGGGAGTCGACTCCCAAGAAGAGATCTTTTCGGCCGGACGTCCGGCGAAGGAGAGGCTGTCCTCATTGGTTATCTCCCAATAGAACCACCTCTTCTTCCATCCCGGCCATGACGACCAGGTAAACATCTGAATGTACTCCCTCGACTTCCCAACGTGGAGCTTCATACTGCAGCTACCGGCAACTCCAGTCAGATGAGTCATTCCATAAAAATACTGGAACAACTCCATGTCGGCTAGAATCCCTAGGTATGCCTCACACAAGTACACAAACATACCCAACATTGTGATGGAATTGGGAACTAGATTTACCAACTCCACCATGAAGTGTTCGAGAACAAGAGTAAGGAAAGGTTGAGTGGGTAGTCGAACACCACACTCACAGAACGCCTAGAAGACAGGGATCTGCCCAATCTCCCCTCGACGGCCAATGCTGCTAGCAGCTTCAATCCACTTCACGAACTGTCTCTTCGGAATCTTCTCGGCGGTGACCAAAGCCTTGATCGTGGTCGCATCCATCTCCGATTCGGCCCACTGAGAAGCGGCTCTAGCCATCTCTCTCAAGGGTCAGGGATTTGGATTTAGGAAGATTTCAAGAGGATGCACAATTTGGTCGGCGGTGGAGAAAGTAAGAACTCGACGAACAGCGGGAGCAATTTTGGGGAAAAGTAAAGAACCTAAGTCTCACCCCCGGTAAGTTTTTATATCCGTGCGCCTGAGTTAAAGACATGGCGACCCAACGGTTGCCACCGCTTCAGGAACTGCTCCAACAGACAAGTCTATGAGAGTCATTTACAATTCTTCAATTTGTCTATTCGAGGAGACCAGATCTGTCTTTACACCTCAAGCAAAATTACCTTCTTGACCAAGCATATTTCTGGTCAAATGAAACAACAGTTGGAAAGGTTTTTTCTTCCAATTACAATACTACGACCACCTTATGATTATAAGATTTTCTACGACTAGCCATAGGTCATAAGATCTTCTACGACCACATTAAAAGTCGTAAGATTTCCAATACCTTCCTTGACCAAGTCTTTTCTGGTCAAATGAAAAACCAGTCGAAGAGTTTTTCCTTCGACCACCGATTCACAATCAACTACTGATCGTAAGGTCATCTACAACACCTTTTTCAAGTAAGTTATTTTTGCTTGAAGCTGGGGATCTAATAACCCTCATTTATTTATTTATCTGTAATTCTAATTATGGATAATAATGACGTAATATAACTCTTGGGTATATCCTTTATTTCATAAGAGAGAAGCTGGAGGTTGTAAGTATTTCTACGACCACCTATAGTCGTCAGACTTTCTACGACTACCCTCTGATCGTAAGTTCTTCTATGATCAGTATGTGGTCGTTAGCCTTTCTACGACCACCCATAGTCGTAAGACTTTCTACGACTAGCCTCTGATCATAAGTCCTTCTACGATCAGTATGTGGTCGTAAGCCTTTCTATGACCACCGCTCGGTCGTAAGTTCTTCTACGACCAACCCCTAATCGAAGAGGTTTATAGACATGTGGGCCTCATCGACCAGGGGATCTTCCGCACCATATCTGAAGATGTGTGCAGTAAATTACGCTGTTATTTTCTGAGATAATGACACGATTTAACTTCGTGTCATGGTGGTAACTACCTAGCGACGTGGAAACGTTACTACTCCCATCACAATCTCCAGTAACGGCTCCATTATCTGCAACATTAAGGCGCCCAATTGACTAGAGAAGAACCAGCCCACTCCGAGGACTGTAGAAAAGGCAGGATCACTAGGAGCACATGAGTAGGGTTGTTATTCTCCCCGGAGAAGGCTCGAACCTGTATAAAAATCCCTGTGTCTATCTCTATGTGATTTTGAGCCTTAAGGAACCCCTGAATCAAACAATCACCAAGAGTACAGGGAGAGGGGGATTCGGAGACAAAATCAAAAGTCTAGGACATTATACTCTAGCTTCACTCTTGATCTTGTAAACCAGTATACCCAATACATACACACAGAATTAGGGTTGTTATTCTCCCCAGAGAAGGCCCGAACCTGTATAAAAATCCACGTGTCTATCTCTGTGTCATTTTGAGCCTTGAGGAACCCCCGAATCAAACAATCTTTTACGTAAGTTCAGTTCTAAAACACTGACAGAGTGCATGAATGAGGGGGATGGCCAGGAATGGAGGTGCTATGATTAGACGAATTGAATGCCGGTGATTTCGTGGAGAAAACGGAAAGGAATCGCTGGTTTTGATGAGCTCCAATTGGGTGCACCGGCTGTCTGTTTCTTCTCTGGACAAGAAAGGAGATGTTTTGTTGGAGAAGAAAGAAATGAGAAAGGAGGGAATAAAAGAATAGATGGGAAGGTATAATTGATTGAAAGAAGAAAGGAAAGAGGGCAATACATGCATTGGAATTCTGAGGTTAAGTGAGCTACCCGTGGAGCATGGTTGGGATGGATGACCTGTGCAGGAATTCAAAATTTTAATTTTAATTTTTTAATTCGAAATAAAGATTAAGAAATAAATCAATACAATTTTAGAAGATAGCAAATAGAGTTCAAAATTTTAGAAAAATTCACAAAAATTGCTAGAATTATTTTGAACATAATAAAAATAATTCCAACAATGTTGGCTTTTATTTTTGCTTTAAAATAAATAGGAAAAAGCTTTTAATATTCGTAAATTACATAAAATTTTATTTTTCACTTTAAATACAATAAAATCCCAGAAAACTCAATAAGTTTTCTTTTTCACTTTAAAACCGAGAAATTAAATAATTTATTTTTCTTTATATTTTTTTAACCAATATAACTCTTTTAAATTACAGAAAATTAAGAAAATCTTTGTGACTAGAAAATCCAATAAAATAATATCTTTATTTATTTTAAATTTGGTAACAAAACTTTGGGATGTTACAAACTACCCTCCTTAAAATGCACACTATTCCCTCTTTTCTATCGAATCGGTCATAACCATCGCCTACATTCCACAAAATAGTCTTGGCGAAAAGAACAAGCAACGGATTGAGCGCACTAAGCCTGAAGCTGCTATGCTGCTAGCACGCCTGACTGCTTTTCTGCTCGCTTGGCGTTAAGCGCATCCGTTTCTTGCTTGATTTTTATATTTATTTTGCACGTTAGCACAGCGCATCCGTTTTTCTTGCTTTCGTTCTTGGCGTTAGCGCATCCGTTTCTTGCTTGATTTTTATACGATTTGATGAAGATAGAAGTTGCGAAGGAATAGTAGTTCTAACAGGTTTTCATTTTTTTTTCTTTACTATTGATTATAGACCAAGGCGAACATCAAATGTGTTCACAAGTGGGAGAAGCTACTCGACTTTACTTGAACACACGCGGAAAACACACTTCAGTCCCTTCGGACATAAACAAAAGGAATCTCATCCCCGAGATTCAGAGAGGCTAGAAAAAAGAATACGCACATAGGATAAATGAATTGAGAGAGAGAGAGTCTATCTTCAAGTTGGCTTCATGTCTAGGGTCTTGAGTTGTTCGAAGTATTGAAGTATCGATTCGTCTTTCTAGTCCTAGGTGCATCGATAGGTTAGGAGTCTAATGGATTCTTAGAGAAGAGACAATAGCAAAGGATGAGAGGGAGAGAGAAAGCTATGAGAAGAGAAGTCTACTCACTTAAGCAAACGTTGCACACAAGATCAAAAAGATCTATGTACGACGTACCAAAAAAAATACGATACAAGTTAAGAAACAATACAACGTTCTACTCGATTGAGACCTTTAATCTGGTGGAACGACTCAATGCACAGAATGAGTCTTGGCAGGCTTAAACTACCTGGCTTGGCTGACAAAACGATCTTCGGTATATCTTGTCTGTTGTCCTTGGATGGTGGAGACGATGATATTTTCTCGATGGCTCCATGTCTTGTAGCCTTGAACGTAATGGTAAGAAATATGTTGACCATCTATAGAAATTTTTCAAGAGAAAGAGGATCAATTTAACAATATAAAATGGTGAAGAGAGAATTAGGTAAGGAAGAATTGCTCTGAAGAAGCTAAGGATGGATAGATGACCAAGATGAGGAGAGAATAATTTATTTTTCTTGTTATATAAATAAGTTTTGAAGTTTTTCAACTAACAACCATTCTAACTAGGTCATGACCTACAGTCGATATGACTCTGATACCACTTCTGTCGGACCCGGGAGTAACACCCCCAAATCCTCTGTGTATTTCTGAACTAGTCCCATGATCAGTAGCTAGTTCACACAATAAACAGATATGGTAACATCCATAAATCACATAACTTTATTAATAATCAACAGAGTTTATTACAAGAAAGGCTTACAATCCAACAATAAAGAACACAATAGAAGACGAAGAAGATGTAGTGGAGTCCAGCTGATCTGCCATAGGCAATCGACTGGGGTAGTGGCCTAGTCGTCGAGATCCACACCGGTAGCAAAGTCTTTCTCCTCTGAAATTGATTTGCATTAAGCAAGAATGAGCACAATTTTTGTGCTCAAAAGTTACACCAATTAATAGATTATAATGCATGCATGGATATAACAAAGGAAGGTTTATTGGTTGAACTTGCATAAAGCAATGTTTTCTTTAAATATTTGTACTAAGTTCCAATGCAGTTATTCGATAATTAAAATTCATTTTATAAATTCTCAAGTTTTACAGTCAGAAAACATTCATACAAGAGTGGTGAAGGTTACCCTCCTATCACATGGTGTCGGGACCCGAAATTACAATTCAGGACCCTCTGTGTTCAACGCACTAGCCCAGGATCACGCTAGTGCACACAGTGGTAACAAAGGTGGAAATCGATCCATACAAGCGAATAATAGCATAAGCGAATAATTTTGATTAATAAATAATGGTTTTGACCTTAAGGTCGAGTTTACAATTATTCAAGCCACGCAGGCTAACAGATAAATAAGCGGCAATGAAACAGAAGCGGCGGTGGCGTCCCATCGATTCACCACAGTAACCGATCGATCGAGACCTCACGATCGAGCACCTTCAAGATACTCGTCCTCGAATCTTTGGCGAAGACTCCTCCTCTGCTTGATTCGTCAAAACAAGCGTGAGTACACACCGTACTATAAGCCACACCACGAGATGCAAAATATACATCTTTGGCTTTTTACAAGGGAAAGGCATTCTGTGGCTCTTTTGCATAAATCGACTTTTGCAATTGAATACAATTAATAGATTGAAAACAGTAAAACAAATAGACAATAATAATTTGACAATTTATTTCACAAAGACGCACACAGTCTAGACAATTTTAGCACATAGTCGATGATTTAAACCACACGCTCCTTCCCACACAGATTTTATGAAGATCTACCCCTAGTGTGAAATCCCGAGCATTGTCCATGATCATGACGCGCTATTCAATAGTTTTACACTCTGCGAGAGGTTGTACACTTTACCCACAAGATATAATTAGTGTAGCTAGCACTAATCATAACAAAACATTTAGGACATTCATCTTACTATGCTAGGCCCGTCCCATACCGGCATGTGGTCGCAGGTGAGGCTCGGTTCAATGGCGCACATGGTGAGGTCCTTAATTGACCAAGGCAAGACTACCACAATCCCTAAGCACCTGACTTATCAAACCCATGCACAGCTCCACCAAAATAGCACACACACCCTATATCACACAAGATCCACCATTTGCCTCGGTCCAAATCCTTTTACCACCCGTTGGTTTTAAGTACAACACATGCCATACAACACATAGTGCACATAGCTTTTATCACGTAGTTCCATATTCATTTAGTCAAATTAATAAAAATCTACATGACAAGTGATTAAGTGGCATGGCTAAGCAATCTAATCAAGACTAACCAACCCACGTTGGTGCTACACTATACCAACTAATATAACTAGGGTGACAAAGAATTTAGACATAGCAATTTACAAGGAAGGCATAACAATTAGGAATTTACATCTACACCCAAAAGCTTTCAAATAAATACTTGAATTAAGATGCGATAATTTGAATTAAAATACTTTAATAAAGCTGGGAAGCAAAATGGTCAAGGGCATAGCTTGCCTTGAAAAAGGTCTAGGAATTGATCTTGATCTTGGAAAGGTCCTTCTTCTTCAACTCTTCGGCGGTAAGTCTACTCTACTCATGAAACGAGACAAACAAACAAACTAAATAAATAACAGAAGCAAATAACTCCAATAAAATAATTAAAAATCTCCAATAGATAGATCTGGATTTTAGACGAATTTAGAAATTTGAATGGATGAATTTGGAGTTAGGATGCAAAAGATATGGGGTTTCAAAGTTTAAATCTAAAGAAAACCCTAAAATTGGATTTTCGGAATTCGAATTATTTCTTAACAGAAAATCAGAATATTGCGTCGAAGATGACGTCACTACAGAATTTCGGAAAAGGAATAATAAAGAAAATCGACATGTGGGGCCCACATGTCGTTAGCACGACTCACGGTGGACCAAGTCCACCGAGCCTCTGGTCGGTCATTGGTGGGCGGCGCTGCAGTACTGCGCGCCGCTGTTGCCACGTGGTGCCACGTGTGTGCTACGGAGGCGATGGCGACGAGGTGGAGGGTGGCGTGGGCGGCCATGGCGGCGGCAAGGACCCAATGGTCCCATGAACAGCGATCTGGTGGCGGTGGGTGGTACCAAAGGGTAGAGGGCGTTATTGCGAACCTCTGGTGCGGCTCGGGTGGTCGGGGTGACTGTGGTGGCCGCGGCGAGTTCAAGCGGTGAAAAGCGGGTTTTGTCGGTAGGCTCGGTGTAGCTCGGTGACGGCGAGGTTCTCGGGGTAGCTCTGAAGGCGAGGAAGGCAGTGTGCACTCCCGGAGCAATCGTCACCGACGGCGAGAGGATCGGAGTTTTAGGGTTCGGTGACCGCGACCAAAACTCCGATTCGGCAAGGCAAGGGCTCGAGAGGGCAATTGGTTTGGGGTTTTTGGAAAGAGGTGTGGCGATCCTCGAGGTGCTACTTATAGGGTCTAGGCGGCCTCGGGCGACGTGCTTGCGGAGGTTGAAACCACCCGAGAAGGGCTCATGGAGATAAAGGAGATAGAGACGAATTTGAATTTGAATTTTGTTTGAACGAGTCCGGAGGATAGGGCTTCTAGAAGCGATCATCCGCGCACAAAATCGGGGCAGTTGCGATATTGTCGGACGGAGCTTCATAAGCGGCAATGGCGACGCGGCAGCGACGCGAGACGAACCAAGTCGGGGGCAGCGACGTTCAGTGGGCCCACGCGTCGAGAGAGAGAGAGCGAGGTGCTGCATGTATGCGTGAATCTGGCGTCGATCTGATCAACGGCGAGGAATGAGTGGGCCGAGTGGTGTGCATGAGAAAGAGTTGGGCAGAGAGATTCGCCCATCACTATTCGGAGATTTAAATACCTTTTTCTTTTTAAGAAAATAGCGAGAAATTCAAATAAGCAATAGAAAATAGCAAATGAACTTGGAAAAATTCTAGAAAATTCTAGAAAATATATCCAAGCTCATAGGATCCAAATAAAATAGTTTTCACTATTGTTCATGTTGACTTTAGTCATATTAAATTGTTTTGTTACACAAAGTCCAATATTAAGCTTTTAAATTAAATTCAAATAAATCCAAATGGTGAATTTCTCCTACTAACTATTCAAAAGATTTTAAAAGCTCAAAATTGGGATGTTACAAACCTCCCCCTTAAAGGAATCTCGTCCCGAGATTCTAAGCTGGAGAAAAGGCTAGGAATTGACTTTCAGCTCTTCTTCACGTTCCCACGTTGCTTCACCTTCTGAGTGGTGGTTCCACTGCACCTTGCAAAAACGAACCGTCTTGCTTCTGGTCCGACGTTCTGCGACATCCAGAATCTTGATCGGCTGCTCTTTGTAGGTGAGGTCTTCTTTCAATTCGATTGACTCCAACGGGGCTTGTTCTTCTGGCACACGAAGACATTTCTTCAACTGAGAAACATGGAAGACGTTATGTACCCCTGCTAACGACTGTGGCAGCTCCAACTGATAAGCTACTTCTCCACGGCGTTCCAAAATCTTAAACGGACCAACATACCGAGGGGCGAGCTTCCCTTTGGCATGGAACCTTTTCACACCTCTGAGGGGCGTAACTCGGAGATACACAAAATCTTCTGGCTCGAAACTGAGATCACGACGACGATTATCGGCATAGCTCTTCTGCCTCGACTGAGCTATCTTTAGCCTCTCCCTGATCATGGACACTTGCTCTTCTGCTTCTTGAATAATATCTGGACCAAAGACCGAACGTTCAGCTGTTTCTGACCAATTCAACGGGGTTCTACAGGCACGACCATACAAAGCTTCAAACGGTGACATTTGCAGACTAGCTTGATAACTTGTTGTTATACGAGAATTCTGCATATGGTAAACTCTTATCCCAGCGGGTAGCATTTGCTAGAGCACGTGCTCTCAACATATCTTCAATATCTCGATTAACCCTTTCACCGCCCATCCGTCTGGGGGGTGATCGCAAGATCTTGAAATTCAAAGTGAGTCCCTAAGGCCTCATGTAAACTCTGCCAAAATCGGGAGGTGAACTGAGATCCTCGATCTGACACTATCTTCTTAGGTACCCCATGCAAACTGACAATCTTTGACATATATAGCTCTGCTAGACGATCTCTGAGTCGTGGTCTTGGTGGCAAGAAATGGGCAACTTTAGTTAGGCGATCCACTATTATCCGTCGAATCGTAACCCGATTGAGTCTTGGGTAAACCGGTAATGAAATCCATTCCGATTTCTTCCCACTTCCATTCTGGAATCTTCAAGGGTTGCAGCAGACCTGCTGGCCTCTGATGTTCTGCTTTGACTTTCTGACACACGTCGCACAAGGCAACGAACTCTGCGACGTCCCGTTTCAAATTCGGCCACCAAAACTTATTCTTAACATCCTGATACATCTTAGTACTACGAGGGTGAATCGAATACTTTGAGTCATGGGCCTCCTTCAGAATTAGCTGTCTCAATCCATCAATATCTGGAACACAGATACGTCCATTGATCCACAGTATGTCCTGATCATCCACTGTGAAGTCCTTGAACTTCCTTCAGTCATCTTCTTCTTGATGTCGAGAATTACGAATCTTTAAATTGAGCCTTGCGAATCTGTTTCTCCAAAGTAGACCGCACTTCGGATGGCTACAAATCCCTCGAGATACTACTTTTAGTCTTAGCTTCGAATTCCTCTTGAAGTTATGCACAAGGCTCTTCCACTTCCAAAGCATTGCAGTGGCTCTTACGGCTCAAAGCATCGGCAACGACATTGGCTTTACCAGGATGGTAATGGATTCCGAGATTATAATCCTTTATCAATTCTAGCCATCTTCTTTGTCTCATATTGAGATCGATGAGTAAAATGTATTTCAAGCTCTTATGATCCGTGTATATCTCGCAATGATTCTGGATGAGGTAATGGCGCCAAATCTTCAAAGCATGCACTCTGCGGCTAATTCCGGATCATGGGTAGGGTAATTCTCTTCATGAGGCCTTAATTGCCTTGGCGCATAAGCGGACAGCTCTTCCTTCTTGCATCGGGACACACCCTAATCCTTGGCGCTGAAGCATCACAATAGATATCAAAATCCTTGCGAATATCATGCAAAATCAAGATCGGCGGAAGTCAAACGCTTCTTCAATTCTTGAAAACTTTCTTCGCAAGTCAGGGGTCCAAGTAAACTTTTCTCTTTCTTCAACAATTGCGTAAGAGGTTTAGCAATCGATGAGAATCCTTCAATGAAAGCGGCGATAATATCCTGCTAATCCCAAGCTGCGAATCTGAGTAGCGGTCTTGGGTTGTTCCCAATGTAATACAACTTTAACTTTATCGGGGTCAATCACTACTCCTGCAAATTTGTCATAACATGACCAAGAAATCCACTTCCTTTTTCGAAATCACACTTGCTAAACTTAGCATACAACCGATGCTCTCGAGCTTTTCTAGGATTAATCTCAAATGTTGACATGTTCTTCTTGACTTGGAGTAAACCAAAATATAAATCGATGAATACAACTACAAACTTGTCCAAATATTCCATGAATACCTTATTCATCATGTTCATGAAATAAGCGGGGCATTAGTCGGACCAAAGGACATGACTAGGAACTCATAATGTCCGTCCGTGTTGAGAAAGCGGTCTTAGGTACATCCTTGGGACAAATCTTCAATCGATGGTAACTTTGATCGCAGATCGATCTTGAGAACACTCCGCTCCTTTCATCTGGTCAAGCAGATCATCTATCCGGGCAATGGGTACTTATTCTTGATAGTGACTTCATTAAGAGACCGGTAGTCGATGCACATACGCATGCTTCCATCCTTCTTTTGACGAACAAAACTGGCGCTCCCCATGGCGACGAACTAGGTCTCACAAAACCTTTCTCCAAAAGTTCTTCTATCTGTTTCTTCATCTCTACCAACTCATCGGCTGGCATCCGATAAGGTCTCTTTGAGATGGGTGCTGTTCTTGGTACTAGATCGATGACAAACTCGATGTCACGATCCGTTGGCATTCATGGTAATTCTTACGGGAACACATCTGGATACTCTTTGACGGTAGCACATCTTCCAACTCAACGGTCTTGGTTCGTTGACTATCAAATACCCATTACGCCTGAGGGTAGCTAGAAACTCCACTTTGTTTCCTTTGGTATCCTCGATTGTCACGGCTCTTGACCACAATCTAGCGGCTTTGTGCTTGGTTAACCAATCCATGCCAAGGATGACATCTATGGTTTGGGTGTCTAGAATAACTAGGTTAGCTAGAAACTCAACTCGACTATGAGTAACAGCCCTAAACAACCCATATTAGAACTTAGCTCTGCTCGGTGGTGGACTAACAGAGTGCGTTTAAGAGGCATAACTTCAACTTATTCTTAGTTGCAAAATTTCGAGAAACAAGCGAATCTGAAGCTCTAGAATCAAGCAGAGCGGATCACAGTCTTGAATTTACTAGGAACTTACCCGACTGACGTCTGGTGCTTCTGGGCTCCTTCGAGTGGCGTGATTAACACGACCTCGACAACGGTGGCGTCCCTCTGGTGATGGTTCCTGAGAAACTCCTTGATTATTCTGCTTTGGGGTCTTGGCGGTGTTGCTCCTAGGTTGAAGCGAATTTGGGTGATAGTCCCTTTTGAGGACACCGATTGGCGTAATGCCTGGTTGGCAACAATGAAACACACTCTTGTCTCATTCGGCATTTGTTCCTGGGGTGGGATTGGTGGCGTGGGGTTCGAGTTCTGAACAAGAGGCGAGTCTTTGAAGGCGGTGCGGTGTCTGAATGAATTGCTTGGTGAAGCGAGTAAATTGTTTGTGGCACTATCCTTGCCCTCTGTTGCTTTGTGGTGGTGGCTTCCTGTTGAGCCATCCTCGCTTGCGGTGGTCCTCCGAGTTCTTTGCGTTTGTCTTCCATGACCAACGCCTTGTTAATCAACTCACGAAATCCGGAAGGTGTGGGCAAGCGATTGACTTGTAGTCTGAGTTCAAACCCTTCAAGAAGCGGTTACGGCGAGACACAGTCGATGGCGACATCCTCCGAGAGCATAGCGAGCTAGTTGAAAAACTTATTTAGGTAGTCGATCAGCGACATACCCCTTAGCTTGAGAGCTTGGAACTCATCCTTCTTGAGATCCATAATGCCTTGGTACATGATATTGGCGAAAGTGCGGAGAATTCCTCCCATGTGATATTCTGCGGTGCCTCATGTCTTCTTGAAGTTCTCCCACCATTAGCGGCTATGCCCTCCATCGATGAGTGGCATATAACACCTTCTCGTGATCGTTGCATTGGGTGATCAGCAGCTTCCTCTCAATCACGCGAAGCCAATCATCAGCTTCTCTTGGCGAGACATGTCGAGAGAAAGTTGGCGGACGAGTCCTCATGAATTGACCAACTTGGATGGTCCCGATAACCACTGACGGCAGGGCTCCTCCACGACGATTATTCTTTGTTGTTGTTGTTCATGGCTTGCATCGGTTCATCATTGTATACATCATCTCGAGTTTGTCTTTGCCATAAAGGCTCCAAAGTTACGCAAGTCAAGGGGTGGTGCTTGGGGTGCACTTGTCCTCTTGAGGATTTGATTATCATCGGGTCTTTGGGTCTGGGATCCACTTGCAATGACATGGCGAGTCTGAACCATCTGGTGAAGCTCCATGGGTTAGATAGGGTAGAGAGCACAAGGTGAGTTAAGAACTAGATAGGGGATAGATTAAACCCAACAAACCTGACTCAAGAAACTTGAATGAAATAATCTTTATTAATATTTTAATAGTATGATCGCAACAAATGCCTAAGGGCCTTTGCGGCTCATACTTGCACACGAGAAAATAAAGCGAACCTAAGCACACAAGCTACCGCCTAAAGGCGACTCAAAAAAGAAACTGGCTAGGCTCGACTAAGCTGGAACTTAGACGAACTACTACTCGAGAAAGCCTCCAAAGCCACGGCGCGCTCCCGCTGTGTAGACTCACGAAGTGGCGGGCATCCTCATGGCTGGATTCGATGTCCCGGGCTGGTGCAGTGGAGGCGGAGTGTGTTGGAGTGCAGTCTGGTGGCTCCTCTGGTGTCTGAGCTCTCTTTGTCCTCAAGGCTGTGCAACCTCTGCTTTGGATTCTCAGGAATCTCCTCGGGATCCTCTTGATTCTTAGGATCTTCCTCTTGATCATCCTCGATCTCATGTTGGCCGTAGAGTGCTTGTTCTAAGGCAGCGATCCTCTCCTCGGCTTCTTCCCAGTTCTGATAGGCACACCTCGGCTCGGTGGCGGCCATCTCCAAGGACTCCTCTGACAGCAACAAGGCGTGCAAGATGCACTCTTGTGCCATTGCCTTCCCGTTAAATGACTAGAAGCCTTGAATAGCTCCCTGGGCGACTTTGGGATGGTAGCGGAAGGCAGGTGTTTTGCGTTCTCTGCGTAGATGTGGCGGACTCGGAGTATGGCCAGCGTGATGACTCTGGATTCCCTGCTGAAGGTGATCCTCGGTGAGATGTCCAAGGGCCGGTGCCTCTGGTGTTCCTCGGCGTGGCCGTTAGGCGGCAGACCAAACCACGATCTCGTCCATTGACTATGTACTCATTGCCACGGTACATCAGGCGATCAAAGCCTCCGGCGTCTGCGGCGGCTTCCATAGCTCTGCGGCAAGTCCTCCGTTCGCGATCTCGAAGGTCTGAAGGTACTGACATCTGTCGAGCGGACAAAAGGTAAAAACCAAGTTTTTAAATAGTGAAAAGAGTAGAGATTATAGCAATAGATGAGTCGAGAGAGATATGAGAGGAGTTAAGCAGTTAATTTAGTCTTGCAGATAAATTTTCTTTTAGAAAATAGTTTGGACATTTAAACGGCCGATCTAACTAAGGTCTAGACCTCTGATCGGTATGGCTCTGATACCACTTTTGTCGGGACCCGAAATTACAATTCAGGACCCTCTGTGTTCAACGCACTAGCCCAGGATCACGCTAGTGCACACAGTGGTAACAAAGGTGGAAATCGATCCATACAAGCGAATAATAGCATAAACGAATAATTTTGATTAATAAATAATGGTTTTGACCTTAAGGTCGAGTTTACAATTATTCAAGCCACGAGGCTATGAGATAAATAAGCGGCGTGAAGCGAAGCGGCGGTGGCGTCCCATCGATTCACCACAGGCAACCGATGGGATCCAGACCTCACGATCAAGCACCTTCAAGAATACTCGTCCTCGAACTTTGGCGAAGACTCCTCCTCTGCTTGATTCGTCAAAACAAGCGTGAGTACACACCGTACTATAAGCCACACCACAGATGCAAAATATACATCTTGGCTTTTTACAAGGGAAAGGCATTACGGGCTCTTTTGCATAAATCGACTTTTGCAATTGAATACAATTAATAGATTGAAAACAGGTAAAACAAATAGACAATAATAATTTGACAATTTATTTCACAAAGACGCTACAGCCTAGACAATTTTAGCACATAATTGGATGATTTAAACCACACGGCTCCTTCCCACACGTTTTATGAAGATCTACCCCTAGTGTGAAATCCCGAGCATTGTCCATGACGCATGACGCTATGCTATTCGAATAGTTTTACACTCTGCGAGAGGTTGTACACTTTACCCACAAGATATAATTAGTGTAGCTAGCACTAATCATAACAAAGCATTTTGGACATTCATCTTACTATGCTAGGCCCGTCCCATACCGGGCATGTGGTCGCAGGTGAGGCTCGGTTCAATGGCGCACATGGTGAGGTCCTTAATTGACCAAGGCAAGACTACCACAATCCCTAAGCACCTGACTTATCAAACCCATGCACACAGCTCCACCAAAATAGCACCGGCCCCCATATCACACAATCCACCACTTGCCTCGGTCCAAATCCTTTTACCACCCCGTTGGTTTTAAGTACAACACATGCCATACAACACATAGTGCACACAGCTTTTATCACGTAGTTCCATATTCATTTAGTCAAATTAATACAGCAATCTACATGACAAGTGATTCGTGGCATGGCTAAGCAATCTAATCGCACTAACCAACCCACGTTGGTGCTACACTATACCAACTAATATAACTAGGGTGACAAAGAATTTAGACATAGCAATTTACAAGGAAGGCATAACAATTAGGAATTTACATCTACACCCAAAAGCTTTCAAATAAATACTTGAATTAAGATGCAAGATAATTTGAATTAAAATACTTTAATAAAGCTGGGAAGCAAAATGGTCAAGGGCATAGCTTGCCTTGAAAAAGGTCTAGGAATTGATCTTGATCTTGGAAAGGTCCTTCTTCTTCAACTCTTCGGCGTCGTCAAGTCTACTCATGAACGAGACAAACAAACAAACTAAATAAATAACAGAAGCAAATAACTCCAATAAAATAATTAAAAATCTCCAATAGATAGATCTGGATTTTAGACGAATTTAGAAATTTGAATGGATGAATTTGGAGTTAGGATGCAAAAGATATGGGGTTTCAAACTTTAAATATAAAGAAAACCCTAAAATTGGATTTTACTGAATTCGAATTATTTCTTAAGAAAAATCAGAATATTGCGTCGACATGACGTCACCACAGGAATTTCGGAAAGGAATAATAAAAAAAAAATCGACATGTGGGGCCCACATGTCGGTGTGCAACTCACGGTGGACCAAGTCCACCGAGCCTCTGGTCGAGTCGAAATGTGGTGGCCACCGCGTGCTGCGCGCCGACGCGGCGCCCACGTGGGCTGCACGCGTGTGCCCGGAGGCGATGGCGGCAGGCGGAGGTGGCGTGGGCGGCGGCGAGGCGGCGGCAAGATGGACCCAATGGTCCCGTGACAGCGGCGATCTGGTGGCGGTGGGTGGTACCAAAGGGTAGAGGCGTTATTGCGAACCTCTGGTGCGGCTCCGGGTCGGGGTATTGTGGTGGCCGTGGCGAGGTTCAGCGGCGAAAAGCCGGGTTTTGTCGGGCGGCGCTCGGTGTAGCTCGGTGACGGCGAGGGTTCTCGGGGTAGCTCTGGCGAGGAAAGCAGCGGTGCACTCCCGGAGGCAATCGTCCTGTGGCGAGAGGATCGGAGTTTTAGGGTTCGGTGACGGCGACCAAAACTCCGATTCTTGGCGCAAAAGAACTCGAGAGGGCAATTGGTTTGGGGTTTTTGGAAAGAGCTGCGGTGATCCTCGAGGTGCTACTTATAGGGTCTAAGCGGCCTCGGGCGGCGTCTTGCGGCGGAGGTTGAAACCACCGAGAAGGGCTCATGGAGATAAAGGAGATAGAGACGAATTTGAATTTGAATTTTGTTTGAGCGAGTCCGGGAGGATAGGGCTTCTAAGCGATCATCGCGCATAAAATCGGGGCAGTTGCGATATTGTCGGACCCAGCTTCATAAGCGGCAATGGCGACGCGGCAGCGGCGCGGAGACGAACCAAGTCGGGGGCAACAGCGTTATGGCGGCCCACGTCGAGAGAGAGAGAGAGCGAGGTGCTCATAGCATGCAAGCGGAGATCTCGAAAGTCGATCTGATCAACGGCGAGAATGAGTGGGCGAGTGGGTCTGGCAGGGAAAGGAGTTGGGCAGAGAGATTCGCCCGATCACTATTCGGATATTTAAATACCTTTTTCTTTTAAGAAAATAGCGAAATTCAATTAGGCAATAGAAAATAGCAAATGAACTTGGAAAAATTCTAGAAAATTCTAGAAAATATATCCAAGCTCAAAGAATCCAAATAAAATAGTTTTCACTATTGTTCATGTTGACTTTAGTCATATTAAATTGTTTTGTTACACAAAGTCCAATATTAAGCTTTTAAATTAAATTCAAATAAATCCAAATGGTGAATTTCTCCCTACTAACTATTCAAAAGATTTTAAAAGCTCTGAAAATTGGGATGTTACACATGGCTTCCTACCCAATTACCATTTGGATAGAAATCCAAAACCGTTTGACAAAGTCTTTTGAAACCAAAACCAAAGATCTAACTTGGAGCAGCTCTGCTAGCATGTCCATGACTGTGGACACGGCTATTCAAATAGTTTTACACTCTGTAGAGGTTGTACAGCTTTACCCACATGACATGATTTCTCTAGTTTGTTTGGCATCCGTCGATACCACCACTCACTACCTTAGGTAAGCAGTCTAGAGCACGTGACAAGGCCTTTACAATGCACCATCTCACTGTAGTCCTGCCTTGCTAAGGATTCACCCCTTTTGGATTAACCATCTGCTGGGTTCAGGCTCCCTCTTGCCCTAGGTGAGAATACATAAAAGTAGGTCATACAAGACACTCACACATCAACATGGCACGACCACGATGGAATGTTGCAAATTAGTTAGCCAGGTCCTCTCCACTTTGGACATGTGGTAGTACGGTATGGCTTAGAAAAATACACTTGAAGACCGGTCCTTAACTGACTTGTGCGACTTTCCATAAAACCCATGGGCCTCGATCATAGAAATGACTCGACCCCGTGCATCAACATGCACCATCCAAACATCCATTTCGCCCAAGTACGAACCAAGTTTTCCTTTATTTCTATTTTTAAATCATTTGCAAACTTCCATGACACACCAATGCCACGGATGTCATTTAAACAACATTTTGATTTTGGGCTGAAAATTCCCAAATTGAATAATTTTGGGTCTAAGCATCGCTAAGCATAATTTTTCTCAAAATGTTCTAGTTCATACTATCGCATAAACTAGATTTTCATCTAAGGTGTCAAGGTAGGTTTATTTAAATATCAAGATTGGCAGTACAAAGGATTTAGGCATAACTATAATTTAAAAACAAGGTATTTAAATTACATTGAATAGAAATAAGCATGCAATAATAGTTTAAAACGGAATTTAAATAATTTAAATTAATGGGATCAAATATGATCAAAGGTATAACTTGCCTTGCTTGATTAATCGATGTTCGCAAACGGCGTCGAAATCCGGTTATCTGAAGTCGTCGAAATCTATACATGTAAACGATCCAAATTCAAATAACAATCAAATAAAATCCAGAAAATATAAAATAAATACTACAAGGAAGGTATCGACTTTATATGAATTTAGGAAGTTGAATCGGAGTTCGTATGAGGGAAAACGAATTTCTGGAAAGATGAAAATCACATGAAATAATGAATTCCGAAATTTGGATTATTTCAGATTTGCATGTTTCGATTGACTGGGAACATGGAAGGAACTAAAGTATTGAGGGCATGACAACGAGGATCCACATGCTAGTGAATCAATAGCGAAGGAATGAAAGGATTGAAAGAAGTCTATGACTAGTGGGTCTAAGATGGCATAGACACAACAGTTAAATTCATAGACTAATAACAGGGAAGAGCTTTATGGCCATGGCGACAGAAGTACGATGTAGAACATGTCAAGGCGAACTCAACGGTGTAGACGGCTCGGCGAGAGGACCTTCGATGGCTACGTAGTCTGACGGAGAAGACCTTCGGCGGGCTGACGTCGGCGTTCCAGGCAAACGGAGAGGAGTTAATGGGTGAAGTTTGCGAAGAAACGAAGAGGGAAACGTGGGGAACGCAATGCTCACCTTGGTTGGGGTGGAACGCGCACGGTCGGTCGGCGGCAGCGACAACGCGCAAAATGGAGCAAATAAATAACAAAAATTAAATAAAATCTAAAAATTATAAAATAAATACTAAAAATTAGAGGATGAATTTATATGAATTTAGGAGGAAGAATCAATGGATTTGGATTTTTTATGAAACAGAACGAATTTTTGAAATGATTAAAATTGTCATGTACAAAGGACCAAGCATGAACTAGATAATCCAGGCATTGTTCATTGTCTTCTTCCACCAAATAGCAAGCATGAAGAAAAAAATAAAAATGGCGGCGCTGGCCAGAGGAAGGGATGGCGGCGGCCGGGAACAGGTAAAATGGTTCGCTTACCCCAAGACGAGGCCGTAGGAGGTGGCGGCGCGGTCAGAGATGGCCGGCGGTGGCGGCGGCGAGCGCACGGTGGTGGCGGCCATGGATGGAGACGGCACTCCAGCGAGGTTCTGGCGAAGAGGGAGGGTGCACTGCGTAGGGCATGACGTCGCGATGCTGGTGGAGATGACGAAGGCGGAGGAGCTCCACTGCCGGCGACGCTAGAGGTGGAAGACGACGTTCGGTCGGTGGAACAAAAAGCTTGACTGTGTCGTGGAGGAAGGAAGGGAGGAGAGATTTCAGGGGATCGATGAGGGAGAGGAGAGGCACTCGATGCTCCCTTTTATAGGGCCGGGGAGGGACCGAGGGAGGTAATCAAGGCTGCATGCTGTCGGTGGACATGGCGTCATTCCGGGCGAAATTGAGTGCATGAATGAGGGGGATGGCCAAGAATGGAGGTGCCATGATGAGACGAATTGAATGCTGGTGATTTCGTGGAGAAAACGGAAAGGCATCGCTAGTTTTGATGAGCTCCAATTGGGCATCAGTGGCGCCGGCTGTGCTGTTTCTTCTCTGGACAAGAAAGAAGATGTTTCATTGGAGAAGAAAGGAAAGAGAAAGGAGGGAATAAAAGAATAGAAGGGAAGGTATAATTGATCGAAAGAAGAAAGGAAAGAGGGCAACACATGCATTGGAACTTTAAGGTTAGGGTGCATTTGGTTGGCGGAATCCTTCGAGGATTACTAGGAATCCTCTAGTAATCCTATGAGTTTTCCTTATTTGGTAAAACATCTAAGAATCTGAACTAGGAATCTAAGATTACCTTGGGAAACAGATTACCATCAATTCCAGGAATCTCTTTCCCGTAGAAAAGGGCGTCTATCTTAGATCATCAAGGGAAAGTAATCTTTGTTATTGTGTTTTTTATCATGTGCTTTTGATTCATCATAGTCAAATTTTGAACTTTTAGAATTCAAAATTCAAATCATGATTTATTTTAACATTCGAATATATGAATTATGAAAGTATAAATCATTTTTTCAAAATATGAATTTCAAAACCAAAATATCAAAAATTTGAATCCTAAATTTTGGAATCTTAAATTCAGACAATTTAAATTAGAAAATTCAAAATTTCAAGCTTGGGTTTCAAAATCTTTTTTCTTTCTTTCAAATTTCGAATTCTATATTTCAGATATTCAAATTTCGATAATTAAATTTTATAAATCTGAATTTTGAAATTTTCAATTTTGAGTTTCGAATTTCAAATCTGAGAATTTAAAATCCAAAACTCAAATTTTAAAATTTAAATTTTCAAAATCCAAAATTTGAACTTTTGAATCATAAAAAAATGAAATTCTAAATGTTGGAATTTTAAATTGTAAAATTCAAAATTTATAGATGCTAACCTTCATAGTTTGAAATCATGATAAAGATTAATATGTAGTTTCCTTCAAGTCAACGAAGCGTTGGAATCTTATATTACTGGTAATGTGTTTACTAATAACCAGATTGAGGGGAATATTATATTACAGGGCAATATGAGATTACACGTACCAAACACACCCTTAGGTGTGCTGCCTTGTAGCACGGTTGGGATGGGTGACCCGCGTTGGAATTCAATTTTTTTTATTTTTAATTCGAAATAAAGATTAAGTAATAAATCAATACAATTTTAGAAGATAGCAAATAAAGTCCAAAATTCTAGAAAAATTCACAAAATTTCTAGAATTATTTTGAATTTAATAAAATAATTCTAACTTAACGTTGGCTTTTATTTTTGCACATAATTTATTTTTTCAATAAAATAAATAGGAAAAAGCTTTTAAAATTCCGAAAATTCTAGAAATTACTTAAAATTTTATTTTTCACTTTAAATCCAATAAAATCCCAGCAAACTCAATAAATTTTCTTTTTGACTTTAAAACCAAGAAATTAAATAATTTATTTTTCTTTATATTTTTTAACCAAGATAACTCTTTTAAATTACAAAAATCAAAAGAAATCTTTGTGACGGAAAATCCAATAAAATAATATCTTTATTTATTTTAAATTTGGTAACATAACTTTGGGATGTTACATTCTGGTAGTTAGTGTTTTCGCCCACATGTTTGAGGTGTTTTTAGGGATAGCCCTTAGTTTGTGTCTGTTTAGATTTTATTACCAAATCATTCGCAACAAGAATGATGTCGGTGCCTTGGGCTCTTTTTATTTTAAATTTCAAGATACCAGCCAAACATGGGGCAAGGAATGGTTTTATTCCGAAGCCCCGAAAGAGAGTAGGATTACTTACATTCGTAATGCACCACCGGAGTGGTCCTCAAAAAGCTGAGCTGCTGACAAGGAAATCAAGCTCTCAGATGATGAGAAGAAAGTAGTCCTAGTGATCAACAACTTGGTAGAGGGAGGTCTAACTAGATGAAAGGTTGTCCATGACTTCCTCAAGAACAAGATCTCCCCCCTCCAAAAGCGAGAAATTCTATCCTACAATTATGATGTTCCTAAAAATGGTAATAATTTATTATGATTTTCCAGCATTTTCTCCTCTAGTAGATCTTTGTTAGGGCATAACTCTCACATACAAACTCCAAATCAAATAATTTTATTTCTAAATTCATCTAAAATCATAATCTATCTTCTGTATTAATTTAATAATTTTTGGAGACTTTTGGAATTTTGGTGTTTATTCGATGCTTTCGCTTTGTTGATTCTTTTCATTAGATGACGGTGATTCGGGAGTGAGATTGAGATGTTTGTGAGAATGTCCAGAGTTCCAGCAGGCAAAGTCAAGCATCCATCCTTTGATGCATGCTGATTCTATTATATTCCAAACTATTATCTTGTTTGCAACTATATGTATACATGCTTTTATTTGTCAAGTTATTTTGCTGATTAGAAGTAGCTAATTGAATTGCATGAATTCCCCAAAATTGTTCATCCCCCGCCACTAGTATAAGTTAATATTTCCGCTGGTGAATTAGAGCCCGGTGGATGTTATATGGTCTATTTATGCTTATTCGATGTGATGTTTAGCAATGCTTAGCTTCCGGTAGATTGAGCGGTTGTCGACTTTGTCCATAACCTTGATCACATAAATCATTTTTATTATGCTATGTCCAGTACCCTATGCTGTTATAATTTGAAAACTAAAAGTGCAAATAAAACTATTTGAACTAGGGCACATGGTTGAGTGGTGTGTTTGTCGGGTGTGTGGTTGTGTGCCCAAGTCAACAAGGACTGAACATCTTGTGTCACACAATCCAAGTATTATTGCGTGTATCCACATGAGGGTATTAGGAACCCCTCTTGACTTAGTACTTTGTTGTGTGTTGACTCTGAGTCGTAGGTGGTAGTTGTTAGGGTGAAAAATTATTCTATTGTTCTATTATTGTTGGGATTGTGCGGGGTGGGATCTGGTTAGGTTCCCTCGCCTGAGGAGCATAGGAAGTTGCCAAGGCTGGGCCGATGGCTCCGACACAATGTATGGGTCCTCCGTGGGAGCCCCGTTTGGGTGGTTCATGGAGGGTTAATGCCCATATGGGTGGCTCTTAGTAAATACATTGCATTGGAAAACGTCTTGTAGGACTTAGCTCTGCCAGCATACCTTCAAAAGTGTGCTTAATAGCTTGGCAAAGGAGCAGTATGGCGTGTGGGTAAAGTTGTACACCCCTGCAGGGTTTAATATACTCGAGTAGCCACGTTCTTGGTTATGACACACTTGGTTAGGTTTTGCAAGAGATAGACTCAACATTTTGGAATTTAAACTTAAAGCTTGATCGGGTGGTATTGAGAATGGGTTCTTATGCTATGTTTGTGTGCTGCAGGGGTAGCCACCTGTTGATGTTACTTGTTGTCTAATGTTAATTACTCGTTGTTATTTCTCACTTGTAATTTAAATCTATTACTTGTATTTCAATTGAAAGATTGCTTCGTGCTGAAAATAAACCCTATAGCCTTCTCCATTGAGTAGAGCTTGCATGTAGCTATGTATAGGCTTGGTAAAGTCTTGCGGGGTACATTCGTGTACTCACTATTTGCTTTTATTCACTAATCTAGACAGTAGGTGATGAGATCGAATCAAGTAAGGAAAGATGCGCAGGAAACGTTGATTTGCTAAGGTTTAACCCAGTCGGTTGCCCTGTGGGCTATGAAAAGCCATTGGAGCTCTAATGCTGGTTAATTCATGGTTTTATTTCAGTTTATTCGTTGTTTTTCGCTGCGTACTTCATATTTTATCATGCTATTTGGCCGGTTGGCCCTATGTATGAAATTAGTACTTGTAAGTTGATTATGTTGTAAACTATGAAGACTTCGATATTGTAATATTTGTGTATGACTTGATCTATGTTTGTGAAGGTGTATGTGTACCGCTCCTGGGAGGTACGTAATACACCAAGAGCCAGGAATTTCTCTTGTGATGCTAGGACCATTGGGAAGGTTAAGCATTACAAGTTAAATCCCCTAGGGCTCTCACATATAGTATGTGCTGTCATACTCTGGATTCTCATATGTTTGATGAAGGGTGTAAGCTCTGAATCTATTTTGTTGTTTGTTTAGTAATTGTTGCCTTTCTAAACTTACTATGGATAGAAGGCGATAGAATTATTTGGAGTATGTCAATTTGTGCTCTGATGGACTAGTGCATATACGCAATTCCTTTTGTTATAGTTCTTGGCAATCGTAATGGTTTGTGTTTTCTAGGTATTATTTAGTTTGAGTTGTGTATCATGCCCTAGTAAATGAAAAACATGATACGATGCATCATCGAAAATTCATGACATGTAGACTTGATGTTGTTTCATTAAGACATTAATAGACTTAAACAGACTTAAAGTTACTGCTTTACTCACCTTGGTATGCCCTGTCTAGCCAAATATATTTGGAATACTAGCCGAACTGTTTTGGTGAGAATTTTAGCATAACATTGCATATGCATTTCTCTTTGCCACTTCTTTATTTTTTGGGGTACATGTGAGGGTGGGGGTGGCTAACATTGCTGTAACATCCCAAAAATTTGGTCTGTTTTAAAGTTTTAAAAGAAAAATAACTATTTGGATTTTTCTCGGTAAAGTTAAAAGCTTAATTGGATTTTCAGAGTTCAAAAACAATTTAATATGAATAATATCAACATAAACTATTATAAAAATTATTTTATTTGGGTTTTATGTGCTTGGATATATTTTTAGATTTTTCTAGAATTTTTCCGAGTGCATTCGCTATTTTCTTTTTGCTATTTGGATTTTGTGCTATTTTCTAAAAAGGAAAAAGTATATAAAATCTCAGAAAACCTCTTTGGGCTCAAACCTTTTTGTTGGCCCATTCTATTTTCTTTCGTCTCGGCCCACCTCAGCTTCTTTCGGCCCATCTTGAGCTGGCCTGTAATATCCCGTTCAAATATAAAACATATAAGTGACTAGTATTAGAATTAAATATAATTAGAAAGGGAAAATTCAGAATTTTGGAGGAGTTTTAGAACTCGGGCCTTTGGCCCATAGCTCTTTGGGCCCATGTGGGGGGGGAACTAAACCCTAGAACCCAAGCACTGTAGCATGGGGGCACTGTAGCGCGCCGCCACTGTAGCACGGTGCTACTGTAGCACGCCCCTCCCCTCCGGTGCTTCTCTATTGTTGCCGGCCATAAGGAAGAGGAAGGAGAGGGAAGAAGAGAGGAGAGGAAGAAGAAGAAGGTGGGGGTGATCTTCGCGAGGGCTTCGCGAAGGTTTCAGCGGCATCTCACGTCGTTCTTGTGGGTAAATTCGTGATACCAATTAGTTTTGGTAGATAATTCGTATGCGATTCGTATTCATTAGATGTTCTGAGATTTCTGTAGTAGATCGGTTGAATCTGTCTTCCTATTGATGCGCGGTTTTGGGTTAGATCCAAGCAGATTCATGGATTAGTGTCTCCTGGAGATATATGGGAATTTTCGTTATCTTTCCAGAAAGTTCTAATTCATAATTTTTGGATAAACGGTTAATTAGTTATGAATTTCGCAAGACAGAGTGCTAAATCAGTCTCAGGACTTGTGCAGCGAACATAGATCTGTACATTTGATATGGTAGAAGACCAAATTGGATCAGTTGGTCTCCTTAAGAGTTGTAGGTATTTTCATTGTGATTCCAGAAAGTTAAATTTCATAATTTTTGGATTTCTAGATCAAAAGTTATGAATTTTAGAATCTCAGGCTGTAATCTGCCTCTCTGTTGTGGACAGAAGAGTTTTACTTGACTATTTACAACATTTGTTGCACAATGAAAATATTTGAGATAATTTTATTGAGATAGTTGGTTTCCTGTATTTTCCATAGAGTATTAGAACAATGTGTTTGGTTGAGCCAAACAAAAGTTATGAAATTCGCAAGTTAGTAGTACTGGAGATGGCAGATCGGTCTTCGGATTAAAACAAAGACTTAGATGAACTAGTTTGATCTTTTGGTCACCTGAGAAGTTGTAGCTAGACTTGTGTAGGTTCTAGGAAAATTGGATTCATGGATTTTGGAGTTTTGACTCAAAAGTTAAGAATTTTTCCTTAACAGCTGTTCGTTTGGACAGATTTGAGAATTTGAGAGAGTTTTGATTAATTGTTGGGATTGCGATTAGGGACGCTTGTTCTCTTTTTGTTTCATTGCATTGTTGTACAATTTTGGTTGGTGTACTTAGTATATTATTTTACGGCTGCCAGGTGGTGGTGAACCCCGGGGCTAGAGCTTTCTATCGTTGACTTCCGAATCACGGTTGAGGCAAGTACAATTGATTTGTCTTGTTTGTTGTTTGTTCCACTTGATTGATGAATATGAAATGGGTAATTTCGGTATTCCTGGTTTCCCTTCATAGTTGATATACCATGATTCTTCAATAATAAGACTATGTTCCTTACATTCATTCGTTCCTTCGCTCCTGTTCACCCATGGGAGTGGGTAGTGAAGTCCCATTATTCCAATATGGGCAAGTACATTGTGTGATGTCTTTGCATCGATTGTTCATAATGTTTTAAGCTCATGCCATGACTGAGTACTATGGTATGTGAGTACTTTTGTTGACTTCTACTTCGTTTCTTGTATGTGAATCATGCTTCTTGAGTTTTCTTCTTACAAATTCATATATATTCATTCATTCATGGTTCATGATTCACCCACGGAGTGGGATGTAAAGACCCATCAATTCCAAGTATGGGCACGTAAGACCCACCATTTCAATGTGGGCGATTTGGGACACCGTATGAAACGTTCTTCATACGGGACTTGGGTCCCCATTTTGTTAAATGCGGGCTTAGGTGAACACCGACGGTGTGTCACCACTATACCGTATATGCATGTGTGTAGTCCCTTCATTTTATTCAATTCATTCATTCCATTCATTCAAATATTCGCTTCTGTGATTTATTCATATTCTTCAATGATGTTGTCATGATCATGTTTGTTGTATGTCCCATTTATTTTCAGACTTGCTTGAGTCTCGGACTCATTCTTGCGTTGTTTGTTTTTTAGGTGATCATTGATGTTAGCTCTATTGGGAGGGAGTAGACACGACTACTCATTCACTTCACCTTAATCAAGTCCAAGATTACGATTTAGTTCTATTTTTCATTCGTTATTGATGAACCTGTAATAAATAAATTTAGATGGTGAATGATACCTAGTGCTATGTTATGGTTGATTAAGTATTACTTGTGATCTTTGATCATTCCTTCGATATAATTGCTTGGATTCAGACTATATTCATGCCATGGTTCTAGTGAATATTGATATCTTTATGTCATTAGATGAGATAGTGTTCAAATTCTTCCGCATTATGGCTGTATGTTAGATTATTTAGGTGGCATCTTGGCTTCCGAATAGCCAGGGTGTTACATGGCCACTTCTCTTTCTTTTCCTCTGCGGGCCCGTGCCGTTCTTTCTTCCAGTCTTGGCCCGAGCCGGTCCAGCCGCTGCCGCTCCTTTGGTGCGCGCGTGAGACCAACCCGACCAAGCCTGAGCTCCCGTTCGTTTCCCTTGAGCTCGCGTGCAGCAGCCCAGCTAGCCCCGCTCGCCAATTCTTTTTCCCGGCCTCCTTTCTTTCTCTGTGCCGCGCGTCTTAGCCAGCCAGCACCGAGCTTTTCCTTGCCGCGTGGGGCCGCCTGTGCCAGCTCACCTTCGTCTTCTCCAAGGGGTCATCTGCCCGTGAGTCTGAGTTGAACATGACTGCGTGCCGTGCTGTTTCTCCCTTGGACTCTCCCAATCCCTGCACTATTTTAAGCAGAGCCCTCCGTGGATTTTGTGCGCATCGATCTCCTCCCTTGTTTGCCCTAGCCGCTAGCATCTCTCCTCTCCTCGTTGTGCCGAAATCACCAAGGAACCAGGGATGGCCGAAGCTTGGTCGCCATCGGATTTTGTCGCCGTCGGTGCACCTCCGGCCGCGTGGTCTTCGTCCTCAGAATCGCATCGACGTGGGCTACGCGAGGCTCTCTCCATCTCTTCCCGAAGATCACTGCTTCGCTGTTTTCATCGTCGCCCCAAATCTGGCCGTCGCCGCACCATTGTCTATCTACATCTCGGTGAGCTCCCCGCCCCTTTTGAGCGTGTCATCTCGTGCCCACGAGTATTCTCATCTAATTCCCCGATTTCTTTTGGCCTCTCCATCACCAAGGGACTCCACCACCGAGCTTCTACTTCGACGTCGATCAACTCCGTCCTGCCGCCGGTCAAGCTTGTCTCTGGTCATCCCGAGCATCTCCTAAAGTTCCCTGTGTCGTCCTCGTCCCGGTGGTCACCTTGGTTTTCTTCGGACGACCGTGCGTTGCCGTTTTCGCCATCACCCGTGAGCTCCCTCATCGTCGGCCATGGCAGTGCCTCCCTGCTCCTTTTGCTTGTCGTGAGCCACGTCACTTCTCCACATCAGCAGCCTTGTCATCACTTTTGTCCATGTGGCATGCCAGTCACAGCCTTGTCAATGCCCATGTGGAACACCAAAACCCCACCGAGCCAATCATCCATGGATCTGGTTCACCATGGACCTCCCTCTATGACCAGTGGTCCCACTTGTCATAATCGATTTCTTTTATCTTTTCAGCTGAAAATCATTGATGATGTCAGCATGACTCAATTAATTGTTTTTCCTTCAGAGAAACAATTCCTTAAATCTGAAATTCTGATTCTATCATTTCATGTGAATATTCTAAAGTCCATATCTTTTGCATCCAAACTCCGTTTGAGTCCATTCAAATTCCTAAATTCATCTAAATTCAAGATCTATCTATCTGAGATTTTTATTTAATTTTTGGAGTTTATTTGCTCTCTGTTATTTATTTATTTGCTTGTTTGCGATTAGACGTTGATACTTCGGGAAGCTTTGAGCAAGGAGGAGTCTGCCAAGATCAAGATCAATCTCAGGATTTATTCCAAGGCAAGCCGTAGTCCTTTGATCATATTGAACCTATGATTTCAAAAGTATATTGTTTTATACAAATGCATGCTATGTTTATACAAATTGTTTTGGGCTTAGTTATTACCTGTTGTTATTATGCCTCCTTTGATTATTTGAATGCCATGAATCCTTTGTCACCCTAGTGGGGGATAATTTTAGTTGGACATATTTATATTGCCAACATGGGTATCGTATTGATGCTTAGTTATGCTTAGTTACGTTGGGGGTTCATCATCACATGTGTCATAATGATTAATCTTGACTTAATGATATATGAAACCGTGGTGGTGAGCCACTCTTGTTAAAATTTGTGGGTACCATGACGGGGTGAGTCATGGGTCTTGGTTAAACAAAATGGTTTTCACTTGGGCGAGTGGTTGGTGGATAGTGGGGGTGCGGGTTTAGCACAGATTGGGGTTGTGGTGGTCTCGCCTGAGTAATTTGTCAAGGACTTAATCTTGTGCGCCATTGAACTGGGCCTTAACCGTACAACCACATGTCTGGTATGGGACAGACCTGGCTAATTAATTAGCGATGTTTTGATTTGGTTCTGTCGTAGAGAGCGTGAGTTATGGGAAACATATTCTCACAGTAAAAAGGGGCTCATGCGGTTGGAAAGACATTCAATGTTGAAACCTTAGCGGCCAGAACTGGATCAAAACAGGACTTTGTAAAGGCCTTGTCATGTGCTCTAGACTGCTTACCTAAGGTAGTGAGCGGTGGTATAGATATATGCCGAACAAACTAGAGAATTCGTGTCTTGTGGGTAAAGCTGTACAACCTCTGTAGAGTGTAAAACTATTCGAATAACCGTGTCCGCGGTTATGGACTTGCTCGAGGATTTCACACGGGAGATAGAGTTTCTTTAAAATGAGTCGAAGTGTGGATGGGAAGTTCACTTGATGAATATAATGTTTGTTTGGTGAACGGATAATTCACTTGGGGGTTTGTGTCGATTGGTGAATTGGGGATTCACTTATCTTTGGTTGGGATTGGGAAGTGAATGAGAAGTTCACTGGTCATTTCAAAGAAATTGTTTAATTATTTATTATTGTTTTCAACTACGCATTTCAATCTATTTATTGTATTTATCGTAAATGCTGCTTTCTACAAAAGAACCATACAGCTAACCTTGTCAAGCCATGCCTGAATACTATTTGCATACATTTCCCTACGGTTTGCTGAGTACATTCAAAAGTACTCATGGCTTTTGCCCTCGGATTGATCCACAGTTGAAGAATACCAAGCTGCTCAGGAGTTCTTTCAGTAGGTGGACTATGAAGGTTTTGCGGATTAGGATACGTTCTCCACTCGATTGCCTGTGGGCATGTTGATTGGCTATTTGAAGAGTTTTGTTTCCGCTGCAAGAGTTTTATTTGTTTCTTTAGCCCTGCGTGGCAAGTTAAGTAAACGTTGACCATAAGGTCCAGTTATTATTATTATTTGTTACTTTGAGATCTTTTTAGTTAAATCGAATAAATGGATGGTATTTCATCATTGTTTTCTGTGTGAGCTAACTACTGATCTGAGACTAGTTCGGAAAACACAGAGGGTTCTTGAGATGCATTTTCGGGTCCCGGCAACTGCCCATACCGGTCCCAAGCACCAAAAAAAGTGGAGGGGGCATGAATTATTTATGTAATAATTGTTTTTAATAATTATTTATTGTAATAATTATTTGTTGTCATAATTGTCGTTAAATACGCTAATTGTCATCAAATATCGTTAGTTATCGTCACTTGTCGTTAACTATCGTTAGTTGTCGTCAAATGTCGTTAGTTATCATCACTTGTCGTTAACTATCGTTAGTCGTCATCAAATGTCGTTAGTTATCGTCACTTTTTGTTAACATCCGTTAGTCGTCGTCAGATATTGTTAGTTATCGTCACTTGTCATTAACTACCGTTAGTCATCTTTAATAATTGTCAATTATCGTTAAATGTTGTTAATTGCATTAAACAGCATCAAACAAGTCATTACTGTTCTCAGGAGCATTTCAGACATTTTTTATCTAAGAAGCTACAGCCAGCCTACCTAAAAGTCAGGCAGCCAAATACCAAATCTCTTCAGCCCAGCCGTTCAACCCTGCAGCACAATCAAAAGCCACTTTTCAGAAAAGCCACAACCGTTCCAAACAGATCCTTCATATGGCACCTTGTAGTGCGAGCGATAGGGCACTCATTTTGCAGATTGCCCTCAAACGTGCCCTAGCAACGTTAACAATTCATTATTCTAACATCATTAACAAAAAGAGGAATTGCAGTGAAGGAGCAGACGAACAGTGTGATGTTCTAGAATACCGTCCACTTGTCATCCTTCTAGATTACATTTAGCAGATAGAGTGGCAACTAGGATCTTTCCTACTGTTAGGTATCATGGCCGAACCTAAAATGGTTTAAATCTAAACTTTGATTGGTAATATAATCCAAATTACACAGCTTTGATGCATTGGATTAGAATATTTCTTCGAGGTCAATGGAGTAGAAATCAATTGAAGAAAATGAAGTTATATGTACTGTACATTATTGTCTACTTGCTATTGAAGTATGAGTATATTGTCCATATTTCCTCATTAGCTTAAACTTTTGGATGAATTAGTTGATGAATGCTGAATACAACTCAATATGGTATCAGAGTCACGACATTCTGAGCATGACCCGGTTGGTGCAATTTTAAGAAAAATATAATTGTAACCCACTTCTAGCCCATGTCTTTGGCCTGAGGTGAGTCTAGACATGATGGAGTGTTGAAATATGAGTATATTAATTGCTCATCTTTTCTCATTTGCTTAAGTTTTAGGTGAACTGGTTGATACATGCAACTCAATACTTGCTCTAGTTATCTCTACTATATTTGCATTGACTGTAGTAATTTTATAAGAAACAAAATAGTTTCTATAGAATAATGCCGCAGCTCAAGCCAATCTAAACAGTGCCATCGTTACTTAAAAGGTAATTGCCAGCAGCCACCAAACCTGGATATAAATAACTCCATACATCCTGTTTAAGCAACCTCGATAAACAAACTCCACAACTTTCATTAAATTTCAGACATGTTCCTCACGATAAAAGAGTAGGGTTGTACTAAAAGGAAGGTAAACATTTTATTTTCGGGAAACATTCCAGCGAACGCATAGTGTGACACACCAGTCCCTCACATATTGCAAACACACACTATAAAACACACATAAAACATACCTAAACCCCGAAAAACATCAAGCAGTTTTCTCACTACAAGAATACAGAATTACAAAATATAGTCTTGAGAGAAATTAAATAGAGGTCATAGTACGTAAGGCACTCGATGCAGATGACAAGTACTCAATCTGGCTTATATATTTTTCATTCTAACATGCAAATTCCCCTCTCACCATGCGAAGATCCTCCAGAACTTTCATCATAGTGGGTCTCTCATCCACATCTTCCCGAAGACATTGAACTGCAATCCCACCAACCTTCACAAGACAATCTAAATTTTCAGGACATGAGACCTCCTGATCAAACATCTCACTTGCTCTGCTTTCTGTCAAGAAAGACTTGACGAAGTTTATGGGAAGGCTATTATTCTTATTATACCTTGCCTTCTTTCTAGTAATAAGCTCCAGAAGAACAACTCCGAAGCTATACACATCACTCTTTTCGGTGAGAAGGCCGGTCTTCATATACACAGGGTCTATGTAGCCTATATCGCCGACCACAAACTGGGTGTGTTTTTTGTCCATCGACAGGAGCCTCCCAAAGTCAGATATCTTTGGGCTGAAGTTTTCGTGGAGGAGAATGTTCCCTGATTTGACATCTCCATGAAGGATCTTTTGACTAGCCGAAGAATGCATGTAGGCAAGAGCTTCTGCAGAGCCAATAGAAATATCCAAACGTACTTGCAGAGGGAGGCTTTGTTTTTCTTTTGGGACATCATTTTCAGTACCAGCAGCATCGCCACTATGGAGCATGTCATAGAGGCTTCCTCTGTCGATGAACTCGTAAACCAACATGGGAACATCTGTTTCCAAGCAACAGCCTATGAGCCGGACCAAATTCTTGTGACTAATCTTGGATTGGATGGTGATCTCATTTGCAAAATCCTTTTGTCGTTCTGCATCGACTTCGATGGAGCGTTTGACTGCGACTCGCTGGTTGTCATCAGTAATTCCCTCGTAGACCTGACCAAAGCTGCCTTTTCCAATTGTCTTACTGAAATTTTTAGTGATTTTATCTAGATTTTCCTTTGTGAAGATGCTGATGCTGATGTTTTTTAGTAGTTGGCCGCCGTTTCTGTTGAAGTGCCCCCATAGCTTTCTGTTCTTATCCTTCATGCGTTTGCGAATTAATGCCACTGCTACCAATGAGACGACAATAGTTATTCCTACAAAAAAAACATCAATTGTGTGAAATGTCATCGTTTCATCCTTGACAAGCCATACCCATATATATAGGAAAATTGTATGGTACTCCTGAGAATACGTACTCTCACGTCTCATATACCATTTAAATCATATGATGATACCTCTTTATCAATTTGAGTATACTCCAATAATGATTATAGGAGGCCCCAAAGTGAGTTCCATAACAATTTTCATGAAAGTCCACTTTTTATAGCAAAATTTGAATGATTATAGGATACCCGAAGTGAGTTCCATGAAAAATTTCATTAAAACCCACTTTTTATAGCAAAATTTGTGTATATACTTCTTTTATATATGACAAAAGGTATATAACAAAATAAAGAGCTCCAATAGAAATTTTTCAATCAATTTACATTGGAGTATCTTATAATTGATATTTAAGTATACTAAAAATGGTATATAGAAAGTGAAAGTACATACTTCGAGTACTAAACGGAATATGAAGTTTTTTTCTACTTCCGGGAGTAGTTACTTCTTATTCCGTATCTCATAACGTAAGGAGTATCTTACGCAGCCGAGAGTATGTTTGTGTAGTATACGAGTATATAAAACCACTTAGGTGATATTTACACCTTTTTAGTGGCGGTATGTACAATTTTTTTGATATTTACACCTTTTTAGTGGCGGTATGTACAATTTTTTTTAGGCATACTCCCTTTTATGTGCGAATATAAAGGTATTTATAAAATATGCTAAAACCATGGACTCTCTTGCAAATTTTTCGTATGGTTCGCATTAAAGTATCTTATAATTAGTATATGAGTATACCCAAAGTGATAAATGAGTATGTCAAGTTCTTTTAGGTGGTATATTAGAGGTGAGAGTAACTACACTTGGGGGTATAAGGTGTGTGTGTATATATATATATACACACACCTTATACACCAAATCAATTGAGGTATAGGTGGTCTGTTGCTAGAACCAGAAAGTAAAACTCAGGCCCTACACAGTGTATTTACAGTATTCAAATGGTAAAAAACCGTCATGTAAATAACATGGGAAAAGTGCAGTGAGAAGCTAACCTATTGCTGCTGTTGCAGGCCAGGGCAAAATGGGCTGACAAGAGATTTTACCATCGCCCTTTTGTCCAAACTTGCATTTACACTCGTATCTACCATCTTTACCATCTTTGTCATGGCATGTGCCGCTCTTACAAGGATTTTCTCCTTGCATGCACTCATTGATATCTGGAAAAAAAAGAAATGGCAACGAATATTAATTATATATAGAACATAATTAAAAGGGTAAATACAGGTAAATAGAAAAATAATTGAAACACAAATTCTTCTGCTTGTAACATATTTTTCAGTTATAATGTTTAATTCCAAGCAATCATTTTTGAACTGAGGGCAAAGGACTTGCAAGACCTTATGGCCCAAAATTCGCTAAAAGCCCAGTCACCACGCAGGACGGGCGTAGCACCTTGATTGGCTTTTGTCCTCACTTCACCCCGAAGGTATTATAATGATAATTTGCCACTCCCTTTGCTGTTTCTTTAGAATTTGTCATTTCATCATTGGCTTTGAGAATTTGCTATTGTGTTCATGGAAATAGTTAGGTTTTGCCACTTCTCATGTGTTCTGACAATTCTCATTCTTTTTTGAGAAAAAAAGGGAAAAAAGACCCGAGTGATAAATGTTTAGATTCAAATATATGCTTGTAATATGAGGTGCGGATCCTAGTATTCAGAAAAAGAAAGCTGAATAAGTGGACAAACTTGTGCAATTATCGCGGATGTAGGGATTTCCGCTATATCCATCGGAGCATTTGCAGAAATATCCCTTCCCATTTGTTGTGTTCACACAATCGCTGTGGGTGCTCACACAGGCGTTGTCAAGCTTTGCCTCACTGTCGTTTGTTGGGCAGAACCCATCCCTTATAGCCCAGTCAAGCACCAGTGGAACCTTGTTACCATTTTTGGCAAAGGGCCTGGAGTTGTTGAGGTCGTTTCGGCTGAAATTGTACCTGCAATTAGTAGGATAAATTCACATTAGTCGTTCTCTAGTTGACACAAGAAATAAGAATTTAGATGAGTGGTGAAATGACTACATATATATAAATAAGTAATAAATTCTAACATGTCACTACAAAATTCCCAAATCCCTGACATGTCCTCCTTGTGTCACTAACACATGGAGGATGACATATAAGCCGTCTTCTGGCAAAGGCCAGGATGTTGACGCTAGACCTGTTCATAGGCGACCTAGCGTAGTAGCCCGGCCTGAGCCCGCCCGAACCAAGGTTGGCATATAAGCCGTCTTCTAGCAAAGGCCAGGATGTTGACACTAGACATGTTCTGGCGACCCTACCAAGGGCCTGCTGAACCTAGTTCGATTCGGGCTTGGGACTCAATTTCTGGCCCGACAGCCCAAAATCCTAGTAAATGTAATTACAAAAATGAAAAACTATTTTTTATTCTGAAATAAATTAAATATTAATTTTTATTGCAAAAATGGATTTAAATAATAGTATTTAATTCAGAAATTCAAAATTTGGGTCAGGCTCGGGCCGAGCCATTCAAGGCCGAGCTTTTCAGGCCCAGTTCGGCTGTGGCACGGGTCTAGCTAGTTGACACCAAGGAAGCACTATTGAAGGCGGTACATCCAACATTTAGACAACTGTTGAAGAGTAGCAATCAATCAGATCTGGATCCTCTGCAAAGATCTTGTAAGGTCCACCATACTAAAAAGTACTCGCCTAGCAAAACAGTTCAGCAACAGTGACAAAGCACGGTAGCAATTCTACTGTAGAAAAAATACTGTACCACTTGATCTCGATCTTAGATTTTCGATCGGACGATGAAGATCGCTTATAATACCCATAACAATAGATCCTCAACATTGACTCCTTCAATACAGAGGATACTGATCCCAATCCCAATCGATCAACCTGTACTTTTGAGTGGTCATCGATAGCGAAGGGAGTGCGGCTTGATCGTTCAAGTCCTTCACTCGACAGAACATACGGCTATTACTCGCCAATCGAGGGCATAAACTTGGATATATATCCCACTCATTCTTTCTCACTGGCTTGACCTTCGGTCCCCTTCTCTTTTAGTTCCATTTGTATGATCCACGAGGGTTTTCTGGATCATCGACAGTTTCAAACCATCGATACCTTCTATTGCAATTCATGAGGTAAGTGCAATCATGCAAAATATGAAAAACAAATCCCAAAATAGTGATGACTTGACTATTGTATCACACTCTTTAAAATTTCAAGTTTAAACTTAAAAAGTGTTAAGATAACATTTCGTGGATAATAATTCTTATACCTTTACCGTTTCATTTTCCCATTTTCTTTTAATTTATATTTTCCAGGAGTTTCTTTTTTTCTAGCAACACAAATTACTTAGATTGAACTTTAAATTTGGAGCTACGCTAATTTGAGAACTAGGTACATTTACATATCTTTTTAGGAATTTGTTAGGTTCATGTGGTGCTCAAACCAAAGCGGATTTTATGATTACATCTACCTTTGTGGTGTCCACTGAATATGCCTCATAACTGGCTTGGACAGTAGTATGAGATTGAAATAACGGCACTGGCAGAGACAGGATTTTGGCCATGGGGTGCAAACGGACGCAGATTCGTGCCGTTGAAGATGGGTGATAAGGCTATGAAACAAGGAGCGTGGACAAAAACGGACGGCGGATGTCGGGGGTAAGTCAGACTTACCTCCTGTAAGTTAGAGGGCATGTCTCCGCTGCAAACACTGGACACAAACGAGTTTTAGGCTAATCTAGCACTTTTTATGTGCACAATAACAAATTTAGCTTTCTCTTCATGCCAAATACAAAAAAAAAAGCCAAAAACTCGGACACACATGAACACACACCACTCAACGCTCCACCGAGCCATCACACACTAAATAGCTTGAAACCTCTCTGTTATTTATTTATCAAGAGTAAAGTGCATGCAAAATAATTATTCAAATTACGCAACTCCTAATAAAAGTTGTAATTCGTGTGACATCAATCCCTTAGAAACACAATTAGAAAACAATATAGAACAAGAAAAATAGAAATGAGAAACGACAAAATTAATATATTGCTTTAGTCGTCAAGTAAGGGTGACAACTTGCCCTGTGGGGTGGGAATCTGTTCGGATTATCCCCATTGGGGGCGGGTTAGACTCCACCCATGGGAGGTTGGTGACGGCTTGCACCTAACGTAACCATATAGAGGAACATTATTTCATTTTATATTATACACACACACACACACACACACACACACACACACACACACACATATATATATATATATATATATATATATATATATATATATATACACACACACACATATATAAGACGTCCGTTTACATACTCATGGGAGTATGTACTCCCACTTTTAATATACCACTTAAATGACTATATTATATTTCTTTAGCACTTTCAAGATACTTAAATACTCTAATGTGACTTGATTACAAATTTTCCATTGGAGCTCTTTATTTTTGTTATATACTATTTTCATATATAAAATAAGTACATACACAAACTTTGCTATACAAAGTGAATTTTAATGAATTTTTATATGGAACTCACTTTGTGGTGTCTTATAATTATTATTGGAGTATGTTCAAATTGATAAAGAGGTATCGTCATACAATTTATAGGCTTGTTTGGAACAGTGTGATATGACCCACGGCCGCAGTGCTTTCTTTGTGATAAGAAGCGAATGGTCAGGTGTAGATGCCCAAAAAAAAATTGGTGGGACGTACTGTACCAGCCAAAGGTACCGAAATGTATGCACGTTTGGCTCACTTATGTATTACTCTCCCTCCACTCACAAAAGAGTAACATTTTTTACTTTTCAAAGTCAACATGATGCTACTTTGACTACTAAATGTTCTTATCATACATCCAAAAAAAGGTTGTACAAGTGCAATACTGTAAAATTATTTTTTTATGACAAATTGCTCTATCATTTTCGTATATCCAAACTATATGTCTTAAAAAATATTTTTGGTCAAATTTAATAAATTTTGTCTGCACGCATTCTAGTATACGTTACTCTTTTATGACTTTTATGACCGGAGGGTGCTTACCAGCCTTTCTTGGCGACGAAGGCGTACATACAGGGGTTGTACTGCCATACAGGGTCGCTGTTGTTCGTTTTATTTTTGAATGTCCACCTTACATTGACTTTGTTGATTCCGGTGGCGATGGACGCCTTGCAACAGCCGAGCCCGGTGCACGATTCGCCGTCTTCGGCGGCCTCCTCGATGCTGGCGCAGTACGTGATGCAGCCCGTGATCATGGGGTCCCCGCCCTTCGCCGTGCCGGACATCCTGGCCACGGCGCCGCACCCGATGGCCGTGAACTCGTTGCCCGCTGCGGAGACCAGGTACGGAGACTTCGTCGACCGCAAGCCCCACTTTGTCGACTGGATGTCCTCCCCTTTGCGGCAGGCTTCTGTGATGTTGGTGTTGATGAGCATCTCGCCTGTCTCCAACGTTATGTTCAAGACCTCGACGTTGCCCACGAACGGCCTGAGCCCCTGGCTTTTCTTGAGGCACTTGACAACAAAGTGGTCCTGGCCTGGCCAGGAACACTTCTTGCCGATTCCGAACGGGTAGGGGATGGTCACGTTGCCGCACTTGTCGGGGCAGTCCCCTCGTCGCACCGCGCCGTGGACAACCGCCGGAGTTGTCACCTGAGTGAGGAGAGCGACGACTACTGGGAGAAACCACAGTGGCGGTGCCATGGAGGATAGCCTGCTAATTCGCAGCTCGCTAGTATACGTAGCAGGCTGGTTGCTAGCTTGTAACTATGACACGTAGAGCTTTCACCTTAATACGCCCGCGCCGGTACTTCTAGTATATATAGGACAACATGAGCAGGGGTTATGGTTTGAACTAAGGACCTGTTTAAAATAGGGGGATTTTGCCAGAAATTTATGTGAAAATTCTTACGCTACATGTGGTCACTAAGGTTAAATATGTTGATTATTTTGGCCTGAACCCTTTGTAATGCTTAAATGGTCCTGCAATGGAAACCCTATACCTAAGAACCTGAAATCATCGTGACGTTTTTCACCTTAGTGACAAGCAAGAAGTAGCCAACAGATATGGTGTGACTCTGATAGGTAGTTTTGTTGGATCCACTTTGTCTTGCAGAATGTTGCTGTGGCTGGCAGTGGCATCTCATTTAGCTCTGTCCAATTCATATAGCAGTCTTGCTATTTTTAAGTTAGTCTGAAATTTTCTTAAGTTTAAGTCACTTATTGTGATCGTTGGATTTGTGTAAAGATTGATGTGTCATATGATTGGATATTGATCTAATGGATAAAAAAGGTGACTTATACTTAAGAAAATTTCAGTCACCTTATGAATAGACACTCCCTTCATATAGCGGATTTCGAAATTTCTTGGTCTGTATTGTCGTAGTTGATAGGTGGTCACAGTGGTCGACAGGAAGGTGCGCGGCAAGTAGGATGGCAATAGATCTCATTTCCCATTCCCCCACGAAGAATTCACCTATTAGGGGCTGGGGTTGGAGCTATTTCTTTCCCCACAGGGATGCTAATATACAAATACAATTCTCCATTGAGTGAAGCGGGTCCAGGGCCATTCCCTTACTACCCATCCCCGCTACCTGCATGGCCCCCGATAACCCTATGACATGTGGGCCATTAGCTTGTTAGCTATAATCTTGACTTAATTGTTTATTTGCATGTAATGGCATCATTATGGTTAGAAATAGTAGCACTAGTGGGCACTAGAAACGGCAGCACTAGTTGCATGTGTGTGTTCATTGCCCTAGTGGGCACTAGAAACAGCAGCATTAGTAGCACTTCATTGCATTACTTGTAACATAGAGTATTTCTTGATGTATAAAATGAGAAGAAAAGAGAAAAACTGTAGGAGTTTTGGAGCAGCACAAAATCTGTGTGTTCTGTTTGCTGTGTCATCGAGCGTGTGTATGTTCTCCAGGTGTTCTTTGCATGCATAGAAACCGGTGGTGCTAACAATTGCTATCAGAGCGAGGTTCAATGTGAGGAGAGTGCCCACCTGGTGGCATCGACGGCAAGGCACGACGCGCCGCTAGCGGCGCGGCATGGTACCCGACGGAACGAGCGAACCTGGCGATGGCGCAGAACCTGTTCGAGAACTAGCAGGAGCAACTGGAGCGCAACGTGGAGCGGCTGTCCAAGGTGCTCGCGACGGACGTGCCGGCGCTACCTGGAGGCGACAGCTTCGGGCACGACATAGCCGCGGTGCAGTGACTCAGCCCCAGGCGGTAAGATGACAGCTCGGCCAGGGCATGCGCGGCACGGCTCTGGGTGCAACGACGCTTGGCGAGCGCGGCGGAGACTCGATGCAAGGCACGGGGCGTGGCTCAAGGTGCGGAGGTGCACAAGGCACCACTACTATAGAAAAGGTCTTCACAGACGGTTCAAAAATGTCATCACAGACGGTTTCATGAGCCGTCTGAGTTTATGTGTCAGTAATGACATGAGCTCATCACGATGGTTTTGAACCGCTCGTAATACATACTATCACGCATGCTTATTAACTCAAAACCGCTCAGGATAGTCGACTATCCTGAGCGGTTTGTAGATGAACTGTGATAGTTGATTATCCTGCACGGTTTGTAGATGAAACCGCTCGTGATATGCGATATCACGAGCGGTTTGTAGATGAAACCATCTGTGATAGATAATGTATCACAGACGGTTTGTAGATGAAACCGTCCGTGATAGATGATGCATCACAGACGGTATGTCCTAAGGAACCGTCTATGATATTATTTTGTATTACTAAATCTATTTCTGTTTATTGGCTAGCCTCAGGAAATGCTAGCCATGCCCTCTGAAACAAGCTAAAACACAACATTAAGTTGTATACATCGAATTTACATTCATTTTAGAAACAAGCACATCCAATTCGCATTCATTTTAGAAGCAAGCACATCCAATTCGCATTCATTTCGGAAACAAGCACATCCAATTCACAAATCAATTAACTAAAATTAACCATTAATATACATTTACACACTCTTATCCCAATCAAGTTCAATCTACATTGTGGAAATTTCCATCTAGATTTATGACCTGACTGTTCAAGAATAACGCAAGGTGTGATCGAATTTTTATGAGTTGTCTCTGTTCCAACGCAGTTTCGGCGATGCTCGCAACCTATCACTAGGAAGATTAAATTCGTGCTTATATAAATTGGTAAGTATGAAATAATTGTTGCAAGATTGATAAACCTGAGGATCATTGGTGATCGCGGAACCGATGAGTAGTTTCATGTTGTGACAAACATAGTATCCACAGAGGTTGCAGGCCGGCGGCTGCTGGTAGCACTACAAAAATAGAATTGGTTAGTTCGAGAGGCATTACTACGAAGTGTTATATAGGATTAATGTGTAGTAGCTAGAGAGTACCAAGAAATTTAGATCGTGTCGCAACATCCTTCCCTTGGATTTCCCTCCTTTAGCAAAGAACACGGCGAATGACCTACTTGATTCTAAGAAGTTAGCCTTAGCCATTGCAAAGGAAGGAAAGATTGCAATAGAGTTTCTATGGAGGAAATGTGTTTAGCTGTTGATTAAATTCCAGACATCTATGAAGTTGTGTTTGCCTCTCTGTAGGGAATCTAGGTATATTACCAAGTTCCGTTTTGGTATAATTACAATTAGAATCCAGTGGAACCTACACAGGTATGTCACCATGGTCATTAAACCTAAGTTCATGTTGTTTATAAAGTACAAATCAACAAGTATAGCCAGTAGTGCAACACTTACTCCTAGTTGTAGGGCAAAAGTATGTATTCCTTGTTGCGGCGAGCCAGCAAAAACTCTATAACATAATCTTCGGCGAATTTTGCATTCTCCTTGATGGTTTGCTCGGAGACCATGTGTGGGTCGAGGAAACCTACCGGTGAATTCCTTAATTCAGCTTCAGATATCATGTATCTATATACAAAAGCAAGGAGTTATATATAACATTTATCGGTATTACACGAACATTGACCGTGATTGTACACACTTACGATTGTCGAAAGATCGCATGAGTGAGACGTTGAGGGAGTCGAGGTTGAAGAGACAGAACAAGTCCTCAAAGGTCACCGTGAAGACACAGTCTTGAGCCTCGTGGTTAAAATGATCCTTCTTGAACTTGACGGTGACACCCGAGCGTCATTGTTCATCCGTCTTGTTGGCCTGTTGCATGTACCATGTATGCAATGTCGTGCAAGCCGATCCTAGGGTAGGGTTGTCTAACCTCTCGACCAACGGCTCGCCTAGAACGAATTTTCGGGCCAATGGCAAGAAGGGGATATCAGAACAGGAGTCAACCGTCTTCGATTTTCCCCTACCGCCTCGCTTTGTAGAGGTCAACTTCACAAGAGACGACTGAGCACGAGGTGTAGATGCATCTGATGCACCGGGCCCTTGCCACTTCGGTGCAGGTAGCTTCGGTGCAGTTAGCTCCTATGGACTTGACACCGTTGTAGGACATTCCCGTGAAGTTGACACCAGATCAGGTAGCTCCGAGCAGATGTCCCTCTTGGGCCACTGGATGAATGTTCCAACGGCTTGCTCTAGAGTCATGACCTCATCGTTTGGGGGAATATGCAGCGGGACGACCATGAAATTGGCACAAACACCGTCCACATTCACTTTTGCGAAACCCGGCGTTAGATTTACATCGTGCACCAAAGCCCCGACACCGAATGGATACACCTGGCCCCAAGCAGCATCTAGGGCAATAGAGGCATATCTCACTTGGAGCTTGCACTTCGTAGCCACCTACATAACGATACAAAATTAGCTACTCCAACAGGCCTATCAATGGATTGAGTATTCCAAAGATAATAATTATTACCAGGATGTCATCGACAGGAAATCTGTCGTCACCTATTGGGGTAAGGTTAGGGTTGGACGCGTAGCTACTCGGAAGTTTGGGGGGCTGGCTAGCATAGTAGGGGTAGGGGCTTGCAACTGATTTGAGACTTGCAACTGAACTTCCCTAAGCCTTTCCTCAAATCTTTCTAGTTGTCGTTGCGTTGCAGCTCTGACGCGATCCTCGATCTCATCTCTAAGGGGTTTAGTGATCTCATCTTTAAGGGATTCACGAATATCCTCTCATAGCTTTGCATCGCGCTCAGCTTTGGCTCTCTTCCTACTCCAGTACGATTCGAAGTCTGCTCGGAACCAATCTTTCCATAGAACATAAAGACTGGCGCTTCTTGTGCGACCCAGGTGCTCATTGTTTCCCAGGGCCGCGGAGAGTATATCTCTCTCCCTGTCTGCCTGGAATGAGCCTTGGGAAGATTGTGCACTTAGCATTACCTGCAATAGCCCGATATGTCATTTCACTTCCTATGAAGTTATGGAGTAATTACAAACTAGGTAGTTCGATATCTTACCAAGCGCTGGGACACTTCTTGGTCTGCGGGGTTTGGAAACGAGATTTCCCCCATAGACAGGGTACATATCCTCCCCATTAACCCATTTCGGGTACGCTCATCAGTGATCTCGGCAAATGGCGGGGAGACATTCGAATGGTTTGCCTACTAGTCCTGATCCCTCCATATCGGGATTTTACCCACATACCTGTTGGAAATATGCCCTAGAGGCAATCATAGAGATGATTATATTTCATTATGTTCACAATATTTGATAATATGTTATCTTGTTCCTTGAATGAATCATCAGTCATAAAGATTAACGAGTATGTGACTTGTTGGTGAAGCTCTTTTTAACTTATGATGATGTCGTTCTAAAAGTATCCTCGGTCGAAAGTCACTTTGGTCGAACACTAGTGACTCTCGACCAAAGACATGTATTGATTGATGACCATGTTTCACCGATCATGGATATAGGGATATCGAATCAATAATGTGGACACGTGTTAGAGAACATGGTGTTGGATAAGACCCACCTTGAGACACTATTGAGATTGTTATGATTCTATGTGTCGTTAGTTGGTCTCAAGCAATGATGATGTATAATCCTTAGACCGAGATCGAGATGGTTTCCTACATGTGTAATAGCACTCTTAGGGGTTGCCAAACGCTACTCAAATCGGGTGGTTATAAAGGTAGCTTTGGTATGCTATGAAATATGCAGAGGGATGTGACCGGTCGGATATGGGATTTGCCCTCCTAACATAACAGAGAAATATCTCCGCCCCTCAAGTGGTCGGATAAAGAAAGTGCATGGCCATACCCTTGGTGGTCGAAAAGTTCGACCACATAAGGTTATCCGATACTTGATCGAAAAGCATTGAACAGTCTATGGATGACACAACATCTCACCCGAGTTCAACCAGATATCGTGAGGCAAAGGGAGAATACATGAGTAGGTAGTTCGACCACTACGGATTTGGTCGTATGGAGATACAATCAAGTCGTAGGCGGTCGAACGTAATCACAGAGTGGTCGAAACCAAGTCGTGGGGAGTTACGAGTTGGTCGTGATCAAATCTGAACTGGTCAGATAGAGATAGGACACGGTCGTAAGTGATGAGGACCTGGTCGTAGATCATATTGCATCAAGGTTCGTCCGATATAATTTGTGTGTATTCGGAATCGTTATGTCCTGCTAGGAACCGCTTCGACTCGTGGCCGAAAAGGGTTTCCAGTCACAACCGAACTACACATGAACCTAACGGGTCACACACTTAGCGGGTTGGAACAAACCAGACGAATACGATTAAATGGCGTGTTTGGATAGGATCCGTCACGGGGCCTATATAAGGAGATGCATGAGGCTGTTGGGATGGATGAGTCAACAAGAGTTGCCCTACCGAAACCCTAGCCGCCATCTCCTTGAGAGCCTTACCGTGCGATTTGGTGCTAGCACACCGGCGTACGGTTGTTCCTTCTCTGGACGTGTGGATACCATAGAGGCGCTTCTACGTTGTTGCGCTTAAGGACGATCCGCCATCTTTGCAAGGATCTGCAGAGGTGCTGGAGGAGACGATCAACTCACGAGGACGCTGGACGATCGACTACGACTAGTACATCGACGCGCTCTTCGTCGGACCAGGCTGCTCCGACGCTTCTTCCGCTGCTCTGCGCGTCTAGAGGTAACGATCTATGATCATCTTCTTGCTTGGCTTCCTGGTTTACGTGGTAGAAATTTTGAATTTTTGCTATCGTAGCCTACCCGTATCCCTACAATACCCAGCGGTGCTGAGTCTGTGGGGGTGCTTGTTTTTTGCCTGGAGAGTCGTGTGCGCTGCACTTTCACTCATAAATTCATCTGTCGTCTTCTTCGCCACAAACTCGGTCCAGCACTCTTCCAAGAACAGGTACTTGTGGAAGGGCCTCATATCCTTCTCCACGTAGTTCTTGATAAGTCTGCTCTTGAAGTTCTTCCACGATTTGCACGCTTGTAGCAATGCGTGTCATCGCACAGAGTCCTGGTGTTGTTCTGGGATCTCGAACGATCGAAAAATATCCGTCAGCAGCTAACCTTTCTGTTCTTTGGTCAACTCCTTCCACGAATCGTAGGTGATGTTGACCTGTTCCCGTGCAACTATTCCGACCATTCTTTGGAATGCGGACGCTGCTCGGCGAGGATTGATAGGGGTCCCAGACTGATCGACCTCCGTGATGGTAAATCGGGCTGTGGGCCTTTTCGATATTCCTCTTCTTCTACCGCGGTTGGATATTCCAGAGGACGGTGTATCAGACACATGAGGCAGCGATGACGAAGAATGAGCGGAAGACATCTTCACAAGAAATAGAAGTTCTGATACTCATGAACATATTATCATAAGATTCGATCTCTATGTGTATGGGTATACACACCAATTAATAATAATTGGGATATGTAGGGAAGAAATTAGGATCAATACAATGACATAATTGACATAAACATGTAAATCCTCTAAGTCATTTAAAAGGAATAATAAGCTCAACACAAACATCATGTGAACAAATGAAATCAGCATAAAGCTAAGATTTAACATTTTGGTATTGCTCCCAGATGTAGAGTAAGCATTCCAATTAGAGCTCAAGTTCAAACCCGATTATCAAAACAATTTTAGTACAAGACTATTATCATCACAGAGCATTCATCTTAAACCCACCACACCACATTGTAATATATTCTAGTAGCAGTATCTGTCGTAGTGAAAAACCAGACAGTAAATAGCTAGGAGGGACCCCCGGCGTCGAAGCGAGGGCCCAAAGGGTCCCAAGAGAGGGGTTCCAGCTAAAGTGTACTTGTATTAATTGCCAGAAATTTGTATCTATCTCTTACAAGAGGGGGAAGGAGGCTATTTATAGCCTATCCAACCGGGTACATGAAATTACACACACACCCCTACAAACGTACAACCACCATAGGGGTAGCAGGGGTTTTTCCTAGCCTATGCGTAGCCCTCGGCGCATGGTAGACTCTCCTGGTCCTGGTCCACCTGGGTAGTGAGCCTGGTCCACCTTTCTTGCGCCTTTGCTGATGGTCGTGAGGCCCCTCCGGGGGCCCTCCTTCGAGGAGCCTACAGGGTCCCCTCGGAGGGTACCTTCGGAACCACCTTCGGGGCCCTCAGGGACCCCTTCGGAGGCTTTCGGGGATGCCTTTGGGGTCTTCGGGGCCCCTCCGAAGGTCATCTTCGGGGTCGCCTTCGGAGCCTCTGGAATTATCTTCGGGGCCCTCGGGGACCCCTTCGAGGGGCACCTCCGGGATTGCCTTCGAAGCCTTCTGAAGCACCGCCGAGCCCTTTGGGGACCCCTTGGTGCATTGCCTGTGCCGTGGGGCCAGTGGGCCGCCCCTAATATGCTCAACACAAACATCATGTGAACAAATGAAATCAGCATAAAGCTAAGATTAAACATTTTGATATTGCTCCCAGATGTAGAGTAAGCATTCCAATTAGAGCTCAAGTTCAAACCTGATTATCAAAATAATTTCAGTACAAGACTATTATCATCACAGAGCATTCATCTCAAGCCCACTACACCAGATTGCAATATATTCCAGTAGCAGTATCAAAACAAATACTATATGAATCACTGACTAGAACAAATACAAATTCCCAAAACAAGTACAACACCTCATACAGATCATTGATAGAAAGAGTGAGGAAAAGGGGCGTCGGGGTCGGCAACTCGGCATTGGTTACCTTTGGGCGTTGAGGAGAAGGACGAGCAGGGAGCAGTACCGGAGCAGCAGGGCGGCATCAAAAGGGAGGTGCACTGGGCTCGGGGGAGGAGGCTCGCCGGGCTCGAGGAGGAGGTGGCGTCAAGGACGGCGTCGACGGGCTCGGGGGAGGAGTTGCAACGGGCTCGAGGAGGAGGAGGCGTCGAGGACGGTGTCGACGGGCTCGGGGGAGGAGTTGCACCGGGCTCGAGGAGGAGGCGGCGTCGAGAATGGCGTCAACGGGCTCAGGGGAGGAGTCGCGCTGGGCTCGAGGAGGAGGCGGTGTCGAGGACAGCGGCGACGGGCTCGGGGAAAGAGGGAGGAGTTGAGAAACTTAATCGTTTGAGTGGGGGGCGCGGGCAAACCTTAGAGTCTGAATATAAATAGGGATGGACATCACAAACAGTTCTAAAGTAGAACCATCTGTGATATGTGATGTATCACAGACGGTTCCAGTCAACAACTTTCTGTGATATGTTATGTATCACAAATAGTTCCAATGAACAATCGTCTGTGATATCATGTATCACAGACGGTTTTTACCAAGGAACCATATGTGATATGTTATATATCATAGACGGTTCCAATCAACAACCGTCTGTGATATATGATGTATCATAGATGGTTCCAATCAATAACCGTTTGTGATATCATGTATCATAGACGGTTTTTACCAAGGAATCGTCTATGATATATAATCACAGACGGTTTGTAAATGAAACCGTCTGTGATATTATTTTGTATTGGTTAATCTAGTTCTGTTTATTGGCTAGCCTCAGGGAATGCTAGCCATGCCCTCTGAAACAAGTAGAAAACACAACAAGTACATGTATATACATCCAATTCACATTTATTTTAGAAACAAGTACATCCATTTCATAGTACAAATCAATTAACTCAAATGAACTAAAATTAACCATTCATCAGAACGTACACATTGTTCAATTAATCTTTAAAAATTAGCCCTTCATGATGATCGACGCGTATGTAGCTAGTTTCATCACGTTTTTCTTCCTTGACCCTTAGGCCATTTCCGAAAGGAGGCAACTCGTCAAATTGATTGTATTCTTCCTCGTCCACTACATTCTCAACTCCGACAATCCTCCTTTTTCTATGAAGAACTACGTGGCACTTCTTATTTGCCCGGTTGGTTACATAGAAGACTTGAATAACTTGGTTAGTGAGTATGAATGGTTCATCTTTGTATCCGACACGTTCGAGGTCCACGGTAGTGATGCCGTACTTGTCGACCTTTACCTATGGGAGATGGACCCAACGGCACCGAAATAAAGGGATCTTGAAAAGCACGTAGTCGAGCTCCCATATCTCCTTTATTTGCCCATAGTAGGAGCTCCTCAGCCCACTAGTACGGAATGCATCTATGCGGACACCGCTGTTCTGATTAGTGCTCTTTATATTCTGAGCCTGCGTATAGAATGCATACCCATTTATGTCGTATGCTCGCCATGTCACAACTGTAAATGTTGGCCGTTTTGCCAACCATGTCAGCATATCACTTTACGAGCTCCTAGCGAGTCGCTCCTTCAACCATTGGTTGAACTGACTGTTGTGTTGCCTCGTGATCCAAACATCCGGCCACTCCAGATTCTATTGCCGAAGCACGTCCTTGTGCTGGTTGATGTACGGGCACACTTCAGTCAAGTGTTGCAAGACCGTGAAATGGGCTTGAGCATACACATCCATATCTGGAGTGATTGCTTTCCTTCCAATGGTCCCGATACCCTCGAGCCTCCCCTCATGGCGAGATCGAGGCACACCTCTCGGTTCGACCTGAACCATGTAATCGACGCAGAACTCAATGACCTCTTCGGTTGCATAACCTTCGACGATGCTGCCCTCCGGCCGAGATCAATTCCATACATAGGACTTGAGAATTCCCATGAACCTCTCGAATGGGTACATGCTACGTAGGAACATGGGCCCACACATCTTTATCTGCCTCACAATGTGAACAATGAGATGGACCATGATATCAAAAAATGATGAAGGGAAATACATCTCAAGATCATATAGAGTCATGACCACCTCATCCTGTAGAGCATCTAGTCCTTCGGGATCGATGACCTTCTGAGCAATTGTGTTAAAGAAATAACACAGCTTCATGATTGTCTCTCGGACCTTGATCGGCAAAATACTTCTAATTGCAACAGGAAACATTTGTGCCATAAGCACATGACAATCATGAGACTTCATGCCAATTAACTTCAAATCTTCCATCGAAACAAGTTTCTTCATGTTGGAGGAGTAACTGGATGGAACTTTCACACCATGCAAGCACTGGCATAGTTCAGTTCTCTTAGCCTTGGACAGAGTGTAACAAGCAGGGGGGAGGTACGTTCGTCCTTTATTGGTCTTTGTTGGTGCTAACTCAAGTCTGATGTCCATATCAACCAAGTCAAGCCGTGCATTCATACCATCCTTTGTTTTGTCACGAATGTTCAGTAAGAGACCAATCAAGCTGTCACATACATTCTTCTCTATGTGCATGATGTCGATGCAGTGGCGAACTTCTAGGTGCTCCCAATAAGGTAAGTCCCAAAATATTGATCTCTTCTTCCAGATGTTCTTCTCACGGGTCCTCGATTTACTCCCTTTCCGAGCACAACATCTAAATCCTTAACCATATCATAGACCTCTTTTCCGCTTAAATGCCTTGGAGCTTAACTGTCATCCTTCTCTCCGTCGAATTGTTTCTTCATCCTGCGGTATGGGTGAGCCCTTTGAAGGAACCTACGGTGACACATTTGCACGGTTTTACGCTAGTGATTCAGCCACACACTCTCGGTATCATCTAAACAGTGAGTACAGGTTTTGGCCCCTTTTGTACTCTGGCCCGATAGGTTAGCAAGGGCAGGATAATCATTTATGATGTAGAACAACAAGAAACGTAAAGTGAAGTTCTCTCGTTTGTACGCATCCTATACATGTACCCCTTCAATCCACATTATTTTTAGATCTTCCATCTATGGTGCTAGGTACACATCAATATCATTCCCGGTTGCTTCGCCCTTGGATAAGTATCGACAACAAAATATATACGCTTCATACACAACCAAGGAGGAAGGTTGTAGATTCAGAGCGTCACGGGCCAAGTGCTATGTCATTGCTCATATTCTCGAAAGGATTCATTCCATCGTACTCAATTCAAACCTTATATTCCTCGGTTTACTTTTGAAGTCTGCAAACCTCCTATCGATGTTTCTCCACTGGGCGGAATCAGTAGGGTGTCTTAGCTTTCCATCATTCTTACGCTCCTTCGAGTGCCAATGTAGCAGTTTTGCATTCTTTGGGTTTGCAAAAAACCGCTTCAAACGAGGAATTACAGGAAGATACCACGCCACCTTGGTAGGAGGTCCTTTCTTCACCTCGATTCTCTCGTCGTCATCTGATTGATTCTTACGCTTGATCGGGATGTGTTGCACACCAGACATACATGCATGCTTCTATACTTGTTACGGTAAAGGATACAGTCGTTCGGATATGTATGTATTCTTTCTACTTCCATTCCCAATGGACAAAGAACCTTCTTGGCTTTGTAGGTGGTTTTGGGCAACTTGTTTCCCACCGGAAGCATGTCCGCTAAGAGATCTAACAGCCCCGTGAAACTCTTGTCGGACCAACCGTTGCTTGCCTTCAATTTCAGCAGTTCAAGCACAGATGACAACCTTGTGTATTCCGGCTTGCAGCCCGGGAACAAAGGTTTCTCCGAGTCCTCCATCAAGCCCCGGAATTTAACATACTCCCTCTCATCACAGTTGCCTTCTGCATCACGAAGCATCTGATCTAGATTGTCATCGTGCAGCCTATTCGAATTGAAACCACAATCGACATCATTCGGTGGCATATCATTGACTTCCTATATAATATGCTCTTCACCGTGACTGGTCCAACGTGTATAACCCTTTTTGAAACCCCTTCGAATCAAGTGTGCTTCGATCTACGCTCGATTCTTAAACATCTTCAGATTCTCATAGTCAATGCATGGACAGCACATATATTCCACCCCCTTATTCAACATATCCTCCTCGGCAGGTCTTGTAAAACCAGACACGCCATTAATGTACTATTCATTCAGATGATTCTCAGCATACATCTAGCTTCGGTCCATCACACGGTTCATGTTTAAAACCCTGGAAATAAATAAAAGGGTGACTTCGAAAGCGTATTTTCTAAGGCTTAATTACGCTTTCCAATAGATAAAGCGTATTTTTATCTGAACTAAAGGTGGCTTTTTTCATTTTTCATTTTTCGGATTTTATTAACTTACATGTGGGCCCTACTTGTTAGTGACTCATTTTTTATTTCATGATTTTATTTATAAAATCTATGGCAGTCCCATATATCATAGACTCGTTAGTTTATTAACTAAATGATTAAAAATAATAGGATTTGAAGCTCAAATTGGGCTTAGGGTGACATCGCATTGCTAATAGTCGTGGCTCGGGGCCCTAAGGTCGCTTGAGGCGAACCGACGGTGATGTCCCATGGCGGCGTCATGGGCTTCACTAGTGATTTCGGTGTAAATGCCTGAAACTACTCAAATTAAAGGATGCTTATGCTCCAGTAGCTCACCTCGATCACGAGGAAGGTGTTAATGAAGTCGGGGAAGGTCCAAGGCAGCTGGTCGTTGGTGAACAGAGGTGACGGCAGCAAGCTCCTCAGCGACAATAGCTGAAATGGACCACACGAGCGGGCTCAGTGAGGTGAGGCGATACTCAAACCGGGCACGGAGTGGCGATGGACTCACCAGGCTTGGAGATCTCCCGCGGTTACCGTAGCGCCAGAGATGGAGATCAAAAAGACTCTATTGGGGAGCTATGTACACTGCACCTTCTGTGATGAGTTAATTATCATGGACGGTTTTTAACAAAAACCATCTGTGATATGTAGTAATAGCACAAACGGCTCATGTTTAAAACCGTCTATGAAGTATCACAGACGGTTCTCACAAAAAATTGTCTGTGATATTGGGTAATATCACACATGGTTTTTGGTCAGAACTGTCTGTGGTACTTTATAGACAGTTTTCAACATGAACCGTCTGTGATATTACCTCTTCATAGATAGTTTTTAGCGCGAAAAATAACACAGACGGTCGGTAAACAAAAGCCGCGTGATTGTATTAAATACTGAGCGGTTTCGATGCGAACCGCTCGTGATCGGCGTCAATATAGCATTTTTGTAGTAGTGCGCAAGGCGCGTCGCACGGCCACGGCCGCGAGGGTGATGAGCGTCACGGACGAGAGCAGGTGCGTGCGAGCGGGCGCCAAGACAGGCGGCTGCTGGCGTGGGTGTGAGCAGAGCATAGGCGTGAACATCCGTGGCAGCCTTGGCCAGACGCAAAGCGCAGCGTCGCTGCGTGAGGCTTCTGATGACACAGCGCCGCAGTGAGCGGGCATACGCGGGTGTGCGCATGCGAGGTCCAGCATTGCGGTGTAGCACCACGCAAGGGTGTTGGCGCACGTAGGTGACGGCGCTATCGGCGTACAGCGTGGAGCATGCGGCTTCGCGGTGAGGAGAGCCGGATCGTTTGGATGAAGGTGCACGAGTGCTGGCGACAAGCCGACTGCAGCACCATGCACTCAGGAGCATGGCGGCAAAGGTCCACGCGGCCATAGCGAGGCCAGCGTGGTGTGCCAGAATTGCACATGACGTGCGTACTGGTGGTGGCGATGTGATCGCCGCGGAGTAGGCCAACGACGGCAGTATCCACGGGAGGTGGAGGCTAGCAGTGGCAAGGTGAGGTGGTGTGAAGCCACCGAGAAATGAGTCGGCATGAGGCCGACAAACGGCGATGGGATGGAGGCTGTCGTCGTAAGAAAAAAATCGGATGTTGGAGTCGCCCGGTGAGTTGTATCACTGGTGACAAAGTTGTGGCGGCAAAGAGGTAACAGTGAAGAGTGGTGGCGGCATGTCTCCTAAATACTGCTACTAAGGAACGTTGTCATCAACCGGCAAGACAAGATGGGTGAATGTACTATCCACGTATGTGTCTCCGGGAGAAGAACTGCTAGGTGCATGGGCTGTGGTGGCGCCCATGGTCACGATCGCTAATGGCGAGGGCGAATGTAGTATCCCTCAAGAGTTATCGCGTGGCGAGGGCGACTGTACTGTCCCTCAAAGAGTGCACCACGTGGTAGAGAAGCGGTTGCGTGGGCTCGGTGACACATGAAGGGAACTTGTGTTTCTAACCCATGCCGAGTGGGAAGGCGGAACTGCTTGAAGATAAGTGTTGAAGACGGCTAATGGCGCGATGAGTCGTGCAAGCGGCTGCGAGCATGGATTTAGCGACACATAAAGGGAACTTGTATTGCTAACCCGTGCCAAGTGGGGAGGCGGAACTTCTTGAAGATAAGTGTTGAAGACTGCTAATGGCGCGATGAGTCGTGCAAGAGGAGCCGCTGCGTGTGGCAACAAGGAGAAAGCCGCTGCGCGTGGCAAGAGGTTTCGGGCGATCTGCAACGGTGAGTCGGCATGTCAAGATTAGGGGGGAATTGTTAGCTATAATCTTGACTTAATTGTTTATTTGTATGTAATGGTATCATCATGGCTAGAAACAGCAGCACTAGTGGGTACTAGAAACGGCATCACTAGTTGCATGTGTGTGTTCATTGCCGTAGTGGGCACTAGAAACAACAGCATTAGTAGCACTTCATTGCATTGCTTGGGCACTAGAAACAGCAGCATTAGTACCACTTGATTGCATTACTTGTAACGTAGAGTGTTTCTTGATGTATAAAATGAGAAGAAAAGAGAAAATCGGTAGGAGTTATGGAGTAGCACAAAATCTGTGTGTTTTGTTTGCTGTGTCGCCGAGTGTGTGTGTGTTCTCCAGGTGTTCTTTACACCGGTGGTGCTAACATAGCCCACTACCCCACTATTTAAATCTTTAAGGGTTTGCTTACTTATTTGCTTAGGAGTTGAGACACTATCTTTAATAATATTGTTGGAATTCTTTATTTGGAACACTGATAAGCACTGTTTAAATCATTTGGAACACTGATTCTGTCGTCTCTATGTGTGTTTATGTAGGAGAGGTTGGAGATCCAATTTTCGGGTCTGGGTCCCCATGGGGCCCTGATAACCTGACAGGGATGAGGAACGGGGGAGAATAGCACCCCAGGACAGGGACAGGGACGGAGAATAGAGATTTTTTTTCTCTCGGGGACGGGGATGTTCCGCCACTCCCCATCGAAGAATGGGCACATTGCCATCCCTAGCGGCGGGGCTCTGCCAGTAGCGTTTCAGACTGCATAATATGGGCTCATTTTGCCATTTCTCTCACATGAGAGTTTTTTTTTACAATTTCACTTTAAAAAGAGGCTAAATGCGGCAAAAACTAAAAAAAAACTTAAGCATTAAGAAAGTCTTCTGGGACGTGCAATCGTCTAGACCACCACCTCGGTGGGAGCAGCCTCAGTCTTTGACCCCCCCACCTCTAGTCGAGATGGGCAGCTTGTCGAGATCACATAGGGCGGCCATGACCCTATGTGTGGAGACTAAAACGTAAACGAAGTTAGTGGGACTAGGATAATGTGTAATGGGCGAACTATACATGTATGTATTATGTCACCAGAAGTCAATGCTCTAGGGGGTATTTGGCGGGTGGGAAGAGGTTTCACTTCGTGTATATCGGCTTAACTTTCCTTCCAAACCAGCTAGAAATAAAATCCAAGACAATGAGCTCAAACTCCCAACAGCTTTGAACTAAGGACCTGTTTAATATAGGAATAATTCAGATTTTGCCCTAGTGAATAGATGTATTTGAATTTGCTCCTCTATGTGCACTACTACAAAAAGGCCTTCTGAGACGGTTCAAAACGCCATCACGAGATGGTTAGTGAGCCGTCTCGAGTTTATGGGTCGATAATGCTAATGGTCATCACAGGCGGTTCTCGAACCGCTCACGTAATACTACTATCACGCACGGTGCAGAGATGCAACCGTGCGTGATAGTCGACTACCGAGCGATGCAGCAGATAAAACCGCTGCGTGATAGTGAACTACCACGAGCGATGCAGTAGATAAAACCGTCAGTGATATTCACTACCACGCACGGTCCGTAGATAAAACCGTGCGTGATGATCGACTACCCTGAGCGGTCGCGTAGATAAAACCGTGCGTGATATTATCGACTACCACAGGCGGTCCGTAGATAAAACCGTGCGTGATAGTAGAACTACCGCGACGGTGCGTATATGAAACCGTGCGTGATAGTCCACTATCACGAGCGGTTTCATATCTGAACATCGTGCGGTAGTCTACTATCACTGACGGTTTCATCTCTGACCGCTCAGTGTAAATCGACTATCACAGACGGTTTCATCTACGAGGCCGTGCGTGGTAGTCTTTTGCATTGCTTAATCTATTTCTGTTTATTGGCTAGCCTCAGGAAATGCTAGCCATGCCCTCTGAAACAAGCACATCCAATTCTCATTCATTTCAGAAGCACATCAAAATTGCATTCATTTCAGAAACAAGCACACATCCAATTCACAAATCAATTAACTAAAATTAACCATTAATGTACATTAATTTACACACATGTACCATTATGTTCAATCTATCTCAATCAAGTTCAATCTGCTACACTGTGGAAACTCCCATTTGGATTTATGACATGTCTGTTCAGGAATGCCGCAAGGTGTGATCGAATTTTTATGAGCTCGCTCTGTTCCAACGATTTCAGCCGATGTTTGCAACTTTGTCGATATGAAGGTTAAATTCGGGCTTATATAAATTGGTAAGTATATATGAAATAATTGTTGAAAGATTGACAAACCCGAGGATCATTGGTGATCGCGAAAGCGATGAGTAGTTGCATGTTGTGGCAAACATAGTATCCACAGACGCGTTGCTGACTACGGCCACTCTTGGTGGCACCGCAAAAATAGAATTGGTTAGTTCAAGAGGCATTGCTACGAAGTGTTATATAGGATTAATGTGTACTAGCTAGCAAGTCACCGAATGTTTGATCATGTTGCGGCGTCCTTCCTTGATATTCCATCCTCTAGCATGTAACACGTCGAACACCCTCGTGACTCCAAGAAGTTAGCCTTAGCCATTGCAAAGGAAGGAAAGACTACAATAGAGTTTCTATGGAGGAAATGTGTTTACGATGATTAAACTCCTGATAGTCGTGAAGTTGTGGTGGCCCTCTGTAGGGAATCTAGGTATATTACGTATTTCGTTTTGGTATAATTACAATTAGAATCCAATGGAACCTACATGGGTATGTCGGCATGGTCATTAAACCTAAGTTAGTGTTGCTTATAAAGTACAAATCAACATTAAGTATAGCCGAGTGCAACACTACTTACTTACGGTTGTAGGGCAAAAGTATGAATTCCTTGTTGCGGTGAGCCATGAAAAAATCTATAACGTAATTCTCGGCGAATGTTGCATTCGCCGTGATGCTTTGCTCGGAGACAACGTGTGGGTCGAGAAACCTACCGGTGATTTCCTTCTTTCGCTTCACGGATCATGTATCTATTATACAAAAGCTAGGAGTTATATATAACATTTATCGATATTACACTAACATTGACCGTGATTGTACACACTTACGATGGTCCAAAGATCGTATGATTGAGGCGTCGAGCTCGTCGAGGTTGAAGAGACGAACAAGTCGTCGAAGGTCACCGTGAAGACGGCGTCTTGATACACGTGGTTAAAATGATGCTCCTTGAACTTGACGGTGACACCCGAGCATCGTTGATCAGCCGCTTGTTGGATCGCTCCATGTACCATGCATGCAATTCCGTGCAATCCAAATCCTAGGGTAGGGTGTCTAACTTCTCGAGCAACGGCTACGCTGGCTTGTATTTCCGACCAACGGCAAGAAGGGATATCGAGAAGACTCGATCGTCTTGATTTGCCCTTGCCCTTGCTGCCTCGCTTTGTATAGGTCGACTTCACAAGAGTCGATCGAGCACGAGTGTAGATGCATGTGATGCAATGGGCCCTTGCCATGTCGGTGTAGGTAGCCGGTGCGGTCAAGTCCGTGGACTTGATGCCGTTCTGAGACATTCCGTGAAGTTGACACCGAGCGGTAGCTCGAGCGAGATGTCCTCCTTGGGCCATTGGATGAATGTTCCAACGGCTTGCCCTAGAGTCATGACCTCATCGTTTGGGGAATTTTCGTGGGGCGGCCTCGAAATTGGCACAAACACCGTCCACATTCACTTTTGCGAAACCGGAGCTAGATTTGCACCGTGCACCAAAGCTCCGACATCGATGGATACACCGCCCCAAGCAAAGATCTAGGGCAACAGAGACATATCTCACTTGGAGCTTGCACCGTAGCCACCTCGTACATAACGGTACAAAATTAGCTACTCCAACAAGGCTTATGAATGGATTGAGCATTCCGAGATAATAATTATTACGGATGTCATCGACGGAAAATCTGTCATCACCTATTGTGGTAGGGTTAGGGTTGACGCCAGACTACTCGGATGTTTGGGGGGCTAGCTAGCGGTATAGTAGGGCGGGGCTTCCAACCGACTTGGCATTTGCAATCCCTAATCCTTTCCTCAAAAGTCTCTTCTTTGCTTTTGCTCGAGCGCACGAATCCTTTCCTCAAAGGATTGACTGACTTTTCACGACCTCCTCTGATTTTTTTAGTGAGCTCATCTCGAGGATGCACGAAGATCCTCTCGTAGCTTTGCATCGTGCTCGGCTTTGGCTCTCCTCCTACTCGTGCGATCCTCTGTCGCTTGGAACCATTGTTCCCATGTAACAAAAACACCAGCGCCTCTCGTGCGACTTGATGCTCACTTTGTTTCCTAGGGCCGCAGAGAGTATATCTTTCTCCCTATCTGCTGGAATGAGCCTTGGGAAGATTGTGCACTCGGCGTTATCGCAATATAGCCCGACATGTCATTTCACTTCCTATGAAGTTATGGAGTAATTACAAACTAGGTAGTTCGATATCTTACTAGGCGTTGGGACACTTCCTGGTCTTCGGGGTTTGGAAAGTACACTTCCCCCGTAGGCGAATAGCTAACCTCGCAAATAACCACTGTCGGGCGCGCACATCAGTGATCTCGGGAAATAGCAGGGAGAGATTCAAACTGCTTGCCTGCTGTTCCTGATCCCTCCATATCGGGGCTTTACCCGCATACCCAGTGCCGAGTCCGTGGGGTGCTTGTTTTTGCTGGAGGGCCGTGCGCCGCACTTTCACTCTTAAATTCATCTGTCGTCTTCTTCGCCACAAACTCGGCCCAGGACTCTTCCAACAATAGATACTTGTGGAAGGGCGGCTTCAGATCCTTCTCCACGTAGTTCTTGACAAGCGTGCTCTTGAAGTTCTTCCACGCTTTGCACGCTTGTAGCAACGCGTGTCGTCGCACGGAGTCCAGGAGTTCTACCGGGATCTCGAACGATGCAAGAATTTCCGTCGGCCTGGCGAGCAATGGTCCGGCACCACCTTCCACGAATCGTAGGTGATCTTGACCGTTCCGTGCAACTATTCCGACCATTCTCCGGAATCGCGGCTTGCTTCGGCGAGGATTGATAGGGTCCTGCATCGACCTCCGTGATGGTAAATCGGCCGTGGGCCTTTTCGATATTCCTCTTCTTCTACCGGTTGGATATTGTTCCAGAGGATGGTGCATCATCAGACACATGAGGCGGCGCTGACTCAGAATGAGCGGAAGACATCTTCACAAGAAATAGAACATCATGTGAACAAATGAAATCAGCATAAAGCTAAGATTTAACATTTTGATATTGCTATCAGATGTAGAGTAAGCATTCCAATTAGAGCTCAAGTACAAACCCGATTATCAAAACAATTTCAGTACAAGACTATTATCATCACAGAGCATTCATCTCAAGCCCAACACACCACATTGCAATGTATTCCAGTAGCAGTATCAAAACAAATACCATATGAATAACTGACTAGAACAAATACAAATTCCTAAAACAAGTACAATTATCATGAAGGACCATGACAGATTATTGATAGAAATAGTTAGGAAAGGGGCATGGGGTCGATCGGTAACTTCGGCATTGGTTACCTTTAGGGCGTCGAGGAGAAGGACGAGCGAGGAGCAAGACGGGCAAGCGGGCGGCGAAGGGGAGGCGCCACGGCTCGGGGGAGGAGGCGGCGGGCTCGGCGGGCTGAGGAGGAGGCTCGGCGGAGCTCGGGGAGGCACGCCGGCCGGAGGAGGAGGCGTCGGCGACGGATCGGGAGGAGTAGCGCTGGCTCGAGGAGGCGGCGGCGAGGACGGTGGCGGCGGCTCGGGAGGAGGGAGCGAGAGGAGTTGAGAAACTTAATCGTTTGAGAGTGGCGCGCGCAAACCCTAGCTAGAGTCCGAATGTAAATAGGGATGGACATCACAGACGGTTCTAAATTAGAACTGCTCAGGATATACTATCTGGCACCGGTTCTAACTTAGAACCGCTCGTGATATGTGATGTATCATGACGGTTTTAATAAACAACCGTCTGTGATATTGATGAATCCTGACGGTTTTAATAAACAACCGCTCGTGATATGTGATTATCACGAGCGGTTCTAATTTAGAACCGCTCGCGATAGTAATATGCACGAGCGGTTCTAAGTTAGAACCGTGCATGATATATGATGTATCACGCACGGTGTTAATAAACAACCGTCAGGATATATATGTAGCATGACGGTTTGATAAACAACCGCCTGTGATACATATGTGAGATGCGTAGTTCAAACCGTCGTGATATTATTTTGTATTGGTTAATATCTAGATCGTTACGCTTATTGGCTAGCCTCGTGAAATGCTAGCCATGCCCTCTGAAACAAGCGAGAAAAGACAACAAGTACATGTATATACATCCAATTCACATTCATTTGAGAAACAATCACATCCATTTCACAAGACAAATCAATTAATTAACTCAAATGAACTAAAATTAACCATGATCATCGAAATGTATATAGTACATATACACACATTGTTCAATTAATCTTTAAAAATTAGCCCTTCATGATGATCGACGCATATGTAGCTAGTTTCGTCATGTTCTTCTTCCTCGACCCTTATGCCGTTTCCGAAAGGAGGCAACTCGTCAAATTGATTGTATTCTTCCTCGTCCACTACATTCTCAACTCCGACAATCCTCCTTTTTCCATGAAGAACTACGTGGCGCTTCTTATTTGCCGGGTCGGTAACATAGAAGACTTGAACAACTTGGTTAGCCAGTACGAACGGTTCGTCTTTGTATCCGACACGTTCGAGGTCCACGGTAGTGACGCCGTACTTGTCGACCTTCACCTGTGGGAGATGGACCCAACGGCACCGAAATAGGGGGATCTTGAAAAGCACGTAGTCGAGCTCCCATATCTCCTCTATTTGCCCATAGTAGGAGCTCCTCAGCCCATCGGTACTGAATGCATCTATGCGGACACCGCTGTTCTGGTTAGTGCTTTTTATATCCTGAGCCTGCGTATAGAATGTGTACCCATTTATGTCGTATCCTCGCCATGTTACAACTGTAAATGTTGGCCCTTTTGCCAACCATGTCAGCATATCACTTGACGAGCTCCTAGCAAGTCGCTCCTTCAACCATTGGTTGAACCGTCTGTTGTGTTGTCTCGTGATCCAAACATCTGGCCGCAGCGGATTCTATTGCCGAAGCACGTCCTTGTGCTGGTCGATATATGGGGACACTTCACTCATGTGTTGCAAGACGTGAAATGGGCTTGAGCATACGCATCCATATTTGGAGTGATTGCTTTCCTTCGATGGTCCCGATACCCTCGAGCCTCCCTCATGGCGAGATCGAGGCACACCTATCGGTTCGACTGAGCCATGTAATCGGCGTAACTCAATGACCTCTTCGGTTGCATAACCTTCGACGATCTTGCCCTCTGCCGAGATCGATTTCGTACATATGACTTGAGAATTCCCATGAACCTCTCGAGCGGGTACATGCTACGTGGGAACACGGGCCCGCACATCTTTATCTCCCTCACAATATGAACAATGAGATGGACCATGATATCGAAAAACGACGGAGGAAATACATCTCAAGATCACATAGTGTCGTCACCACCTCGTCTGCGAGCATCTAGTCCTTCGAGATCGATGACCTTCGAGCAATTGTGTTAAAAAATAACCTGACCTCATGATTGTCTCTGGACCTTGATCGGCAAAATACTTCTAATTACAGCAGGGAGCATTTGTGTCATCAACACATGACAATCATGAGACTTCATGCCAATTAACTTCAAATCTTTTATCGAAACAAGTTTCTTCATGTTGGCGAATGTAACCGGACGGAACTTTCACGCCATGCAAGCACCGCACAGTTCGGTTCTCTCGGCCTTGGACAGAGTGTAACAAGCGAGGAAAATGCGTTCGTCCTTTATCGGTCCTTGTTGGTGCTAACTCAGTCCGATGTCCATATCAACCAAGTCAAGCCGTGCGTTGACACCATCTTTTGTTTTGTCACGAATGTTGATAAGAGACCAATCAAGTCATCACATACATTCTTTTCTACATGCATGGCGTCGATGCGGATGGCGAACTTCTAGGTGCTCCCAATAAGGTAAGTCCCAAAATATTGATCTCTTCTTCCACATGTTCTTCTTACTTGTCCTCGATTTACATCCCTTTCCAAGCACAACATCTAAATCCTTAACCATATCATAGACCTCTTTTCCGCTTAAATGCCTTGGAGCTGAATTGTCCTCCTTCTCTCCGTCAATTGTTTCTTCATCCTGCGGTATGGGTGAGCCCTCGAAGGAACCTACGATGACGCATGTACACGGTTTTGCTTGAGTGATTCACCACACACTCTGGGTATCATCTAGCGGTGAGTACAGTGCTTTGGCCCTTTTGTACTCGGCCGACAGATTAGCAAGGGCAGATAATCATTTATGGTGCAAAACAACAAGGAACGTAAAGTGAAGTTCTCTCGTTTATACGCATCCCATACATTACCCTTCAATCCACGGTATTTTTAGATCTTCCATCAATGGTGCTAGGTACACATCAATATCATTCCCGGGTTGCTTCGGCCCTTGGATAAGTATCGACAACAAAATATACTTCCGCTTCATACACAACCAAGGAGGAAGGTTGTAGATCTGAGCGTCACGGGCCAAGTGCTATGTCATTTGCTCATATTACCGAAAGGATTCATTCCATCTGTACTCAATCCAAACCTTATATTCCTCGGTTCCGCATTTGAAGTCTCGCAAACCTCCTATCGATGTTTCTCCTTTGGCGGAATCGGCAGGTGTCTTAACTTTCCGTCATTCTTACGCTCCTCGAGTGCCAATACTGAGCTTTTGCATTCTTTGGGTTCGCAAAAACCGCTTCAAACGGGAATTACAGAAGATACCACGCCACCTTAGCAGAGGTCCTTTCTTCACCTCGATTCCTCGTCGTCATCGATTTCTTCTTACGCTTGTATCGGGATCGTTGCACACCGACATACATGCATGTTTGTATACTCGTTACGGTAGAGGATCTGATCGTTCGGACATGCATGTATTCTTTCTACTTCCATTCCCAATGGACAAAGAACCTTTTGGCTTTGTAGGTGGTTTTGGGCAACTCATTTCCCTCCTAAGCATGTCGCTAAGAGACCTAACAACTCGTGAAACTCTTGTCGGACCAACCGTTGCTTGCCTTCAATTTCAGCGGTTTAAGCACGGATGACAACCTTGTGTATTCCGACTTGCAGCCCGGAACAAAGGTTTCTCTGAGTCCTCCATCACGCCCGGAATTGAACATACTCCCTCTCATCACAGTTCCTTCGCATCATGAAGCATCTCGATCTAGATTGTCATCGTGCGACCTATCCGAATCGGAACCACAATCGACATTCGCTGCATATCGTTGACTTCTGTATAATATGCATATCGTTGACTTCTGTATAATATGCTCTTCACCGTGATGGTCCAACATGTATAACCCTTTTGAAACCCCTTGAATCAAGTGTGCTTCGATCTGCGCTCGGTTGTTAAACATCTTGATTCTCGCGATCAATGCATGGACAAGACATATATTCCGCCCTTATTCAACATATCCTCCTCGGCAGCTCTTGTAAGCGCAGACACGCCATTAATGTACTCTTCACTCACACGGTTCTCGGTGTACATCCACTTTTCGGTCCATCACACGGTTCGTATTGAAAACCACGAAAATAAATAAAAGGGTGATGACTTTCGAAAGCGTATTTTCTGAGGCTTAATTATGATTTTTTAATTTTTACATTTTTTCAGATTTTATTAACTTACATGTGGGCCCTACTTGTTAGTGACTCATTTTTTATTTCATGATTTTATTTACAAAATCTATGGCGGTCCCACATGTCATAGACTCGTTAGTTTATTAACTAAATGATTAAAAACAGTAGGATTAATTAATTTGAAGCTCAAACCGGGCTTAGGGGTGACATCGCATTGCTATATAGTCGTGGCTCTCGGCCCTAAGGTCTCGCCTGAGGCGAACCGACGGTACGATGTCCCATGGAGGCGCCTGAAACTAGCGATTTGGCGTAGCGCTGAAACTACTCAAATTAAAGGATGCTTATGCTTCAAGATCTCACCTCGATCACGAGGAAGGTGTCAATGAAAGTCGGGAAGGTCAAAGGCGTGGTGGGTCGTCGATCGGTGAACAGAGGCGACGGCGGCAAGCTCCTCGGCGACAATATACAACTGAAATGGACCAGGCCGGCTCAGTGAGGTGAGGCGATGTACTCAAACCGGACGAACGGCGATGGACCTATCGTGGCGCTTAGAGATATGGAGATCAAGAAGACTATGGGCTGTTTGGTTGGTGCCTGGACTTCATGCACGGAAAAAAGTGGTGCTGAATGTAGCACCGAAAGTAGATGGTTTTTGCTGGCGAGGCAAGTCTGGAGATGAATTGTTTGGTTGGAAACACTGTGCTGAAAATAGTAAATAAAAATAGACCGATAGATGAAAGAATCGGATGGTGGATGAGTGCACTGGCCTCGAGCGTTTGATTTAGCGCTGGCCCTTCGGGGACCTGCTGGCGAGTACAGTCTACGGAGAAACCAACCAAACGTGATCGGCTTGGTCTCCGACAGCAAGCTAGCACCGTGCAACTTGCCGAGAACGAACCAAACACCCCTATATCTGTTTTTGGCGGGGCGGCGAGCTATATATATCGTCGTGGTGAGTTAATTATCACGGACGGTTTTAACAAAACCGCTCGTGATATTGGGCAATATCACGAGCGGTTCATGTTTGGAACCATCGTGAAGTATCACGAGCGGTTCTAAAACAACCGCTCAGTGATATTGTGTAATATCACTGAGCGGTTCATGTTTGGGCAACCGTCTGTGAAGTATCCGAGCGGTTCCAAACATGAACCGTCGTGATATGACATCTTCCTGAGCGGTTTTAGCGTGGAGAATAACACGACGGTGGGTAACAAAAACCGTGCGAGATTGTGTTTATCTGAGCGGTTTCGATGAACCGTCGTGATCGGCGTCGATATTAGCATTTACGTAGTAGTGGTGTCTATGACATGTGAGCCATAAGAGGCAAAATTTAAAATCCATCTATCTCATGAGAGCAAATTCTGAAATCCCCTTTGATATAGGGGCATTTTGCGAAATTTACGAGAAATTCACTAAGGCGGAAGCATCGGGGCTTAACTTTCGAGCAGTCGCGCCACGTGTGTGTGGCACAATTATTTTCGCCGATCCGAGCTGCACATGACGACAACCACGGCCGCGAAGGTTCGAGATGCTTATTGCCTTGAGCACTTGTTGCACGGAAAGATGCGACCACGCATAATATAGAAAACATCCGTCCTTTGCGGGATATAGAATTGATCAAAACAAGCGAGATTAATTCGGAGACTATACGTGTCGTGGCGTAATTGCTTGAATTATTTTCAAAGAAACTTTCTTTGTGACATCCTAATTTTTGGATAAATTTTTATTTTTTTAAAATAAAAGCAATCATTGAATTTTTCTTGAAATAATTAAAGCTTAATTTGAAATTTCAAAAATTGAAAAAATTAATATGAATAAATCAAACTTCAATTAAATTCAAAACTGGTTTATTTGATTTTCTAGATTCTCTTAGATTTCTCCTAGTTCTTTTGTTATTTCTTGTAGTTCGGTTTATTTTATTTCTTTTCTGTTTTTCCCTAAATTAATTTTATTTGTTGTAAAATTTAATTTAGATTAATTATTTTAAAAGTGTTGGATTTCTTTTGGAGTTTTTGCAATTATTTATATCCAAGTCCAAAATTCAAATTCAAATTCCAATTCCAATTTCTCAATTCAAATCTCATTTCCAAATCCAAAAATCAAATTTCGTAATTTGAATTTGTTTTCGCGAATTATCTTCGGACCGAGCCCAATTATTTTTCTCCGACTCACTTCTTTTTTTTCTTTTTCTTTTCTTTTTCCCTTTTTCCTCTGCTGCTTGCTCTATTTCGGTCGGTGGCTCCTCTGGCCACCAGTGTGTAACATCCCATTTTGGGACTTTTTGTGTAAAGTTCAAAATTGGATTTTGAATTCAAAATGCAACTCAAATTCTCTCTTTGATTTCGAAAATTCAGTTTGCGAACCTCTCTTGGGCTCGCCCAGCCTACCCCTCCCCCTCTTCCCCCCCTATGGCCCAATCTGGCCCCTGGCCTAGCCTAGAGCACGCCACGCCGCCTAGGACGCATCTAGGACGTGCTCGACTGGCTCCATTGCTCCCGATGGCGCGCCTCGCCTGCCTGCTTAACTGCGTCGCGCCGCCCGCGTCAGAGCGTCGCTTCGCGCTTGCCCTCGCTTCGGAGTATAGAAATAAATCTTAGTTGGATTATAGATTGTTGGATATTGGATTATGATTCTCATATTGATGGTTGACTTACTAGTATTGGAATTGACAATTCTTGTACATTAAACCCTCACACCTTGTTGCCCTAGATGAAACTCTGGTTAATACAATAGTATTGACAAGAGGCATTTGTTTAAAAACTTGATGCTTAGACAAGCTTAGACCAAAATTGTTTAAATTGGGGAACTTTAGCCAAATATTCAATTATGATTTAAATGAGACTATGATATTGTTTTACCATAGAAATTTTGCAAATGATTGTTTTTGAAAAACAAAACAAAATGAAAATGGGTTTGGACTTAGGCGAAATGGATTTTTGGATAGTTCACGTTGATGCATAGGATCGAGTCATTTCTATGATCGAGGCCCATGGGTTTTATGGAAAGTCGCCCAAGTCAGTTAAGGACCGGTCTTCGAGCCGCATTTTGCTAAGCATCATCGTACTACCACATGTCCAGTGTGTGCGGGACTTGGCTAGCTAATTTGCAATATTTCACCGTGGTTGTGCCATCCGGTTGCGTGGGTATCTGTATGACCTACTTTTATGTATTCCCACATGACGCAAGAGGGGGCTTAAATCCGGCTGATGGTTCAATCCAAAGGAAGCGAAACCTTAGCGAGGTGGGACTATGGTGGGATGGCGCGTTGTAAAGGCCTTGTGATAATGACTTAGTCGCACACCTTCGATAGTGTATTAGACGGACATTATAAGTCAATTATCTCTTATGGGTAAAGCTATACAACCTCTACAGGGTGTAAAACTATTTGAATAGCCGTATCCACAATCATGGACATGCTAGCAAAGCCACTCAAAGTTAGAATTTTGTTTTTGAATTCAAAAATGCTTTATCAAATGATTTTGGATATTTTATCCAAGTGGGAAATTGGACGGGTAGCCATGTGATAGGAGGGTATCCTTCACCATTTTGTTTGAACGTTATCTGACTATAACACTTGAGATTTTATAAAATGAATTTGAGTTATGGAATAACTACTTTGGAACTTAGTACAAGCCTTCCTTTGATATATCCCTCCATGTATTACAAGTCTGTTATTGGGTGTAATTTGCGGAGTACATTCATTTGTACTTACCATTGCTTAATAAAATGTTATTCAGAGAAAAAGGACCTTGCAACTGCTGAAGATCTTGACGACTAGGCCGCTACCCCAGTCGATTGCCTGTGGCAGATTAGCTGGGCTCTACTACTATTTATTCGTCTTCCGTTGTGTTCTTATTTGTTGGCTTGTAAACCTTTCTCGTAATTAAACTCAGATTATTATTAATGTTTTACAAATTATGGATGTTACCATATTTGTTTGCTGTATGGGCTAGCCACTGATCATGGGACTAGTTCAGTAATACACAGAGGATTTGGGAGTGTTAATCCCATGTCCTAATATTGAACCTATATTTGGGAGTGTTATATTATTTTAAATTATCAAATTGCATGCTTAATTCATTATGCAAATGTATATCACATCTTAAGGTAGATAAATATCGACTTGATACTTTAATATTATTATACCATCCCTTGACATTTAAATCACATGATCCTTGTCAACCCACGTAACTAAGTGGTAAATTTACTAGTTATAGGTCATACTTAAGTGCCATGCTAGTCTTGCTTAAGTACCAGGGCATTAATTACCCTAATCATCATCTTTTAAACAAGAATTTCTTCTGGACAGTCATTGGACGGAAATGACTGGTATATTTGAGATAAATTAATTTTATGCTTCTTAAAACCCTAATAACTTGTTGTTACCACATCTGGGCGGATGGTACAATGGTTGGTGCGGATGTAGCACGACCGGTGGTGGTATATGGTATGCACCACCCAGATGACTTTAAGGACTTAATCATGTGATGACCTCCCAATGTAAAATAGTGTAACCACAAGTTTATAATAGTGTCGACCGGACTAACTAATTTGTATCCACTAGTGCGATTTGCACCATTGGAGTGACCCACAAGTCATGTAGCTAGTTTTAAGCCATCATGGATACGGGTCGTGTCGCTGGTGTAAGCCGCCGTGTGGCGCAAGAGGGGGTCATGGTGTGTTGGACGTACCCACTCTTAGATGAAACCTTAGCGGGTGTAATTTACACTGGGGGTGCATTGTAAAGGCCTTGTGATGATCTCCTTGATTTACACGTCTAAGGGAACGTCTGAAACACAACAAGCTGATTATCTCTTGTGGCTAAAGTGTGCAGCCTTTGCAGAGTTTAAACTGTTCGAATAGCCATGCCCATGATCAAGGGCGGGCATGGGAACTTACTCGAGTTAGTTCTATTTTAAAAGTGTTTCCTTTAGCAAATAAAAGTAATATACGTGGCCTTTTAGATCTACGTGGGGTTGATGCTTCATCTATAGGTTCTACAATATTTTTTTCATCCTGTAGAGGTTCAGTAGAAGTTGAAACATTTTTAGATGTTTTTCAAATTTCTTTGAGTTGCACCTTGCTTCTACCGACTCCTTTGGAAAGAAACTCTTTCTCCAAGAAGACACCATTTCGGGTAAAAAACACTTTGTCATCATCCCGCTTATAAAAGTAATATCCTTTAGTTTCTTTAGGATAACCGACAAAGAAGCACTTATCAAACTTGGGTGTGAGTTTATCAGATGTCAAACATTTGTCATATGCCTCACAACCCCATACCTTGAGAAAAGACAATCCAAAACACTTTCGGGTCCATATCTTATATGGTGTCTTCTCTACTCTTTTTAATGGAACCCTATATAAAGTGAAAGCTGCTGTTTCAAGAGCGTATCCCCAGAAATACAATGGAAGATCAGATTGGCTCATCATTGACCATACCATGTCTAATAGTGTTCGATTCCGTCGTTCAGACACTCCATTCCATTGAGGCATTCCTGGCAGAGTAAGTTGTGGAACAATTTCACATTTCTTTAGGTGATCACCAAACTCATGGCTCAAATATTCACCTCCACGATCTGATCATAGATATTTAATCGTCTTGCCAAATTGATTCTGTACCTCATTTTGAAATTCTTTGAACTTTTTAAAGGATTCAGATTTATGCCTCATTAAGTAGATGTAACCATGTCTACTAAAGTCATCAGTAAAAGTTATGAAGTACTGAAAACCACCTCTAGCCGTAGTACTCATTGGTCCACATACATCCGTATGTACAGGGCTAATAAGTCACTCGCCCTCTCACCTATACCAGTGAAAGGCGCATTTGTCATCTTGCCAAGTAAACAAGATTCTCATGTTTCAAATGATTCAAAATCAAATGAGTTTAGAAGACCATTTTTATAGAGCTTCATCATGCGCTTTTTATTTATATGACCTAGACAACAATGCCAAATATAAGTGAGATTAAAATCATTAGGTTGAAATCTCTTAGCATTAAGGTTATAGATAGGCATATCCTCAAGATTCAAAACATATAATCCATTCACCAATGGAGCATAGCCATAAAGCATATCTTGAAAATAAATTGAACAACAATTGTTTTCTTTATTCTGAACTCATAACCTTCTGCTCCTAAACATGAAGCAGAAATAATGTTTTTGCTTAAGGCTGGAACATAATAACAATTATTTAACTCCATAACTAATCCTGAGGGTAAAACTAATGGTAAAGTGCCAATAGCTAATGCAGCAACTCTTGCTCCATTGCCCACGCGAAGATTAACATCTCCTCTTGCCAAACTTCTACTCCTTATCAATCCCTGCATCAAATCGAAAATATGAGCAACCGATCCAGTATTAAATACCCAAGAACATGTAGGAGAAGTGGCAAGATTAATTTCTATAACATTTATACCTGAACTGGAAGTCTTACTTCCTTTGTTCTTTTTCATCTCTACCTAGTACTTCTTACAATTTCTCTTCCAGTGCCTTGTCTCATGATAATGGTAGCATTCTGTATCAGGCTTAGGACCTAGCTTAAGCTTCTTAAGCTTAGCCTTGAGCCTCTCGATCTCATCTTGAGTCTTTCCTTTGCCTTTTCCCTTTCCCTTTGACTTACCCTTCTTCTTGAAGTTAGTAGTCTTTTGAACCATCATCACATGATTAGAAATTTTCTTGATGCTCTCCTTAGCACCCTTAAGCATGTCATGCAACTCGGTCATTGACTTCTCCATGCCATTCATATGAAAATTCAAGGAATAAGTCCAGTTTACTCCCTCCAACTATCAGAAAAGTCTAGTTTACCTCATAAACTTCAAAACTGATTATTTAACCCCCTAATATTTCAAAACTGGTTTGAAATGCACCCTGAGGTGGTTTGGCGGGGTGGTTTCGCTAACGTGGAACCAAATCGGCATGGTTTTGCCATGTTGGCAGGCATGTCAACATATTTTTGCCACCATATACTCTCTTCCCGTCCACACACACTCTCTCTCTCCTTACTCCTCACCTCCCCTCCCGTGATCCACCTCTTGGCACCGCCGCTGTTGCCCCTCTCTGCGCTGCCTCCTCGCCCTCCGTCGCCTCCCCACCCACTCGATGTTGCCCTCCTATCGCTGCCTCTCTTCCTCGCCTCCAGATGTCACCGCCTCTCTCCCTTCCCTCTAGCCACCACCGGATCTGAGCCATGGTCACGCGGCTTGGCAGATGGTGGATTTGGGAGGTGGGGCGACACACGTCAACAGCGAGAGGCGGCGCTGGGGAGACGAGGGAGGAGCAAGAGGTGATGGTGCGCAAAGACGGCGAAGGGTACTGAGGAGAAGCAGGAGTTGCCTCCTTCTCATCGCTGGATCTGAGCCATGGTCACGTGGCTCGGCAGATGGTGGATCTGGGAGGCTGGACGACACTCGTCGACAGCAGGAGGCGGTGCTGGGGAGACGAGGGAGGAGCAAGAGGCGGCAGTGCGGGAAGACGGTGGATTTTTCCAAGTCAGGATTCCTTGCTCGAAGCCATGGGTGAGGGGGCATTCCTGAATGGTGTGGTCTGCATCTCCGGCGAGTCCGGTGCCGGGAGACCGAGTTGGTGCTCAAGTTTGCGCACCGGCACCTGTATGAGTACAAGAAGGTGTTGTGGGTGCACGGCGAGGCAAGGTACATCCGCCAATCAGAGCTACCTCAAGCTCGCCGACTGGCTCGGCCTCACCGTCAGCGACGACATGTTTCCCTTAGCTGAACGGAGTAGCAAACACTACGGGAGCAAGCACTACATGGAGGGCAAGCACTACTGGAGCAGCAAGCGAGAGGGACTGGTAGGAGTAGGGCCACCAGGAGACGTCTGACCTAGGCATGGGGGTAGGAAGGCTTCTTCGCGCCGACGCTGATCCTAGTGGACATCTTTGGTGCTGCCAGCATATGGAGGCGGCCGAACACCACTGCCGCCATGGCGAGTCTTGGCCGATCTTACCGCTGCTCGGGATGCATGTCGCTGTTCAGGTTCTAGGTGCCGGTGGTGGCCGTCAAGCTGTCGACGCTGGAGCTCGTGTAGTTCATCATGCACTTCGCGCTACCGCTCGCGACGCATAGCGTGGCCATGTACTCGTTGCACAGCGCTATGCTCGAGCTGCTCCAAGAGGCCACCAACACATGCTGACTTGGACAAATTCGGCCACGTGAGCAAAACCGACGCTTCAAACTGGCATGAGGTCTTTAGTGACCAGATTTCATAAATTTAGGGGGTTAAATAACCAGTTTTAAAGATCAGGGGGTAAACCAGACTTTTTTGATAGTTGGAGGGAGTAAACTAGATTTATTCCTAAATTCAATATAACAGGCTTAAAGCTCGCAGGAAGTGATTGGAGAATCACATCAGTAGTCAACTCTTGGCTAAAGGGAAAACCAAGCTTTTCCAAGCTCTCAATGTGACCAATCATCTTGATCACATGAGGACTGACTGGGTTACCTTCTAATGGCCTACAAGAAAACAATACCTTGGAGGTATTAAACCTCTCTTCCCTTGCTTGATCCTGAAACATACCCTTCAGACTCACAATCATATTGTAAGCGTTTGTGGTCTCATATTGCTTCTGAAGCTCAGAGTTCATGCATGGTGGCAAGCATCAGGCAGTGTACATTGACTGCATCATTGCAATGCTTCTCATAAGCATTCTTTTTAGCACGAGTAGCATCAGCAATTGGTTCCTCGGGATAGGGACCCTCTAGAACATATTCATTCTTTTCTTGTTTCAGAACAATTCTCGATTCTGAAACCGACCAATGAAATTTGTTCCATTCAACTTTTCTTTCTCAAGAAAAGATCGCATGAAGTTAAAGGTAGGTCGGAGGAAGTATTAGGTGCCATGATCTACAACAGAAATATATGCAAAAATTCAGCACTATATTTATGTAAGATCTTCTATTAAACATTTTAATAAAAGATACTCCCACTATATGTTATAAACCAAGTATTCCCTCTAACTTCATATAGTTTGTTCAAGATCCATATATTATTAAGTCCTAGTAAGCGTTGGCATCACTGCTAGAAACCTAGTGATTTAGGTAGGCAACCCTTTGCTAATCATATCTCATATGACTCTTGTTTGTTGGGTGGCATCTCTATGCCCCGCGCGACCAACATTATGCCCCATGGTCCAAAACTGTTTTGATAGCCTTGTCAAGTCAAACCAATACTATGTATGTGGGTGTCCGACACCCACACTATCTTATTAAGATAGTTAATAGTACCCTACTTTGGCAGACCCACCAATTAACAATCAAAATCGTGATAAGCGCAAAGAATTGAAAAGGCATCAAATTTACTTGATTTTTCTTGAGGGATACTACTCTACCATGTTAAAACATCTAATGATAAAATATGATCAATAGCATAACAGGAACAAAATAAATATTCACAGATAATCATATTAAACTGTGAAATAGTATGGCCCTCAACATGATGATTTCCATCACCATGCTTCATGTCCTCCGACCATCATGCTTGAAATTTTTGACCACATTCATCTACTAAGCAATTACTCCTAAAAGCTAGTAATGAATTACATATGATAATATCAAGCATCACATGTCGGCATGTGGACCGTTATATAATAATATGTAGCTCGATGGCTATATCAAAGCATGACTCTCAGGCCATGAGAAATCCATACATGCATCACATACACAACGGGCCATACTATTCACATCAATCCCTGCAAAAACGAGTTATGCATAGAATCCAATTCTATCAGGTGACATGAGCACATAATATCTATAACACACGATATGACTACCCTATCTCGAACCAATCTGATCACCGCTCTCGTACGACCACACATCGCTGCATACCTTGATGGTGGAATTCTGGTCGGTAGGAGTATCACACAATATGGTCGTAAACATGCACAGTGAATCATCTGGTGCTTCCAACTTGTGCCTCTCGCAAACCCATCTACTATCGTCGAAAATCGATCGATCTTATCAATCAGTGCCTAGATCGTTCCATCCATATGAACCGATCTAGGTTACCAGACCCGACCAGTAATAGATCCAATCTACTACTACCACATATCAAGTATATGCGACCGATCTAGATCAAAAACTACACAGGATAGCTCTGATACCACTGAAGGGATACGGGTAGGCTACACTAGCTGGCAATTCAAAAATTCTACCACATAAACCAGGATGCCATGCAAGTAAGATATCATAGATTGTTACCACTAGACGCGTAGTGCAGCGGAAGATGAGTTTGAGCAGCCTGGTCCAACGTAGAGCGTGTCGATGAAGTGGTCGTAGTAAATCGTCCAACGTCCTCAGCGCCGATCATCTTCTCCAGTAAGCTATCACGTTCCTTGCGAAGTTATGGATCATCCTCAAGCACAACAGAAACCGCAGTAGCGCCTCTACGGTATCCACACGTCCAGGGAAGGAACACCGTACGTTGGTGTGCTAGCATCAACTCGCACGGCAGGGTCTCCAAGAAGATGGTGGCTAGGGTTTCGGTGGAGCGACTCACGTGTATCTCTCGTGTCTCCCAACAGCCTCATGCATCTCCTTATATAGAGCCCATGACAGATCCTATATGAACTCGTTTGTTCCAACCCGTTAAGTGTGCGACCCTGCAGGTTCATGCATATTCGGTTCCTAGCAGGACATAGAGATTCACGAATACACATAAATTATATTGGACGAATCTTAATGCAATATGATCTACGAGTAGGTCCTTATCACTTACGACTAACTCGTATCTCTATATGACCAATTTATATTTAGTCTCGACCAGTTCGTAACTCCTTACGACCAGGTTTCGACCACTTTGTGATTATGTTCGACCAGTCTACGACCAACTCATATCTCCATATGACTAGTCTGTATCTGGTCGAATTGAACGTCCTGCTCGTGTATTGTCCCTTTGCCTCACGATATCTGGTTGAACTCTAGTTGAGATATTTTGTCATCCATGGACTGTTTAATACTTTCTCGATCAAGTGATGGATAACTTATGTGGTCGACTCTTCGACCACTAGTGGCATGGCCATGCACTTTCTTTATCCGACCACATTGAGGGGCCCAGAGATATCTCTCCTATTATGTTAGGAGGGAAAAATCCTATATCCGACCAGTCACATCCTTCCACATGTTTCATAGCATACCTGAAAGCTACCTTTATAACTATCCAGTTACGGAGTAGCGTTGGCAACCCCAAAGTGTACTATTACACATGTAGGAAACCATGCTGATCTCAGGTCTAAGGATTATACATCATCATTGCTTGAGACCAACTGATGACACATAAAATCATAACAATCTCAATAGTGTCTCAAGATGGGTCAATCCAACACCATGTACTCTAACATGTGTTCACATTATTGATTTGATAGCCCTATATCCATGATCGGTGAAACATGGTCATCAATCAATACATGTGTTAGTCGATAAGTTACTAGCGTTCCGACCAGTGACATCTGACTAGGGATACATTTGGAATGACATCATATAAGTTAAAGAGCTTCACCAACAAGTTACATACTTGTTAATCTTCATAACTGATAATTCATTCAAGGAACATAATAACATTTATTCAATAACTCATAAACGTAGACATGATACAATCATCTCTATGATTGCCTCTAGGGCATATCACCAACACTTAGCTCACCCAGGGGGCCCTTAACTGCTATGTTAGTAAGTCCTAGAGTAGAGATTGCTATGGAAAATTTTGGATTCCTAGCAGACCAGATGGTGCTACAATCCCAAACTCTGGACATCATCTTGGGAATGGATTGGTTGGCCAGATACCAGGAATGATAGACTGTGCCAATAGAAATGTGGTACTCACCAAGAACCCCGGATTAACAACAAAGTTTAATGTGGACCGTCCCACTCTTTTGGATCGTGCAATCCATCACTTGACGATATGTCACTAGAAGAAACGTCTGTAGTTCAAGATTACCTAGAGGTTTTTCCAAAAGAATTGCCTGGCATGCCACCAAATAGGGACATAGAGTTTGTGATCAACCTAAAACCAGGGACCGCCCTAATTGCCAAGAGACCTTATAGGATGTAGCACGAGAAATGGTGGCATGTGGTATACATCGCCCAGATGACTTTAAGGACTTAATCCTGTAATGACCTCCCAATGTAAAACAGTGCAACCACAAGTCTATAATGGTGTCAACCTGGCTAAGTAATTTGTATCCACTAGTGCGAGTTGCACCATTGGAGTGACCCACGAGTCGTGTCACTGGTTTTAAGCCGTTGTGGACACGGGTCATGTCGCTGGTGTAAGCCGTCGTGTAGTGCATGATGTGACGGTGGCCCGATCTTCCGAAAGGTACTGATAAGTCGATTGTGCCATTGTGGAGAACTCGACGTTGATGATCCAAAGGCTCCGACCAAAATAGATCGAACCCCTCGCAATCACTACACCACTGCTCCTTTGGTTATCAACCATGTCGAATGTGGTTGACCTCTCCAAGAAGGCTATCTCCTGCAAGCGAATCAAGAACACAAGCAAGAGAGTACAAGATGCAATCTAAAATTATATTGCGAATAAATCTTTAAGCTCATAAAGTTGGGGTTTCTCAACCGAACATGCGGCGAAACTGCTATGCAGAATAATCTTTAAGAAAAACCCAAGGAAAACTAAAGGGGTGTGGCCTCCTTATATAGGGGAGGGGGAGCCACACATAGAAAAGAAATAGCAGGGTGGGACTAAAACTCGTGGGTTACTGTTCACGTGAACAGTACCATGCCCACAGGTGGGCGCCAGCATATGGGCCAAGTTGAGTACGATTACAAAGCCTAGATTGGCCCAAACAGGTGATATGACGACTTTTTTGATGATTGCAATCAGTCCAGAAGGAATTTAGAGGTGAGATTAGATCCTTTGAAAAGAGGACAAAATAAGCTTTCCATCAAGTACTCGTGGACCTCCAACGGACTCCGTATGTGAAAGTTATGCAAGTTTGAAGTCGGTGCTGCAAGGCTAATTCCGAACTGATCTGACCAAAACGTATCTAGCTTGAGCTCTTGCTTGGCACATGCAGTAGCACCATGGCATGTCTACATAGTACCATGGCATGTAGACATAGCACCATGGTATGTAGATGTACCATAGTCCAATTGGGTAAGATGGCATTGTAGTAGCCGAAAGTTCTATCGGGGAAGATGTGGTTGATGATGTGGTCGATGTAGTGGTTGCATCCTTAGGGTCGATATCCTCATCATCCTCTTTTTCTTGAATGTGAGTCATCCTCGACTCATTCGTTTTCTCTAAATCATCACTTTCCTACAAAATATTAGTAGCAACAGGAGGCAAAGAAATATCTTCTAATGTATCTTTGTACACCGCACAGTTTGGCAAAGTCGCTCTCAGAATTAAATTAATTTGATGTTCAATCCCTCTAATATGTGGCAGTCATGGGGATATTTCAGCAAGATTAGAGTTGGTTGCAAGCATGACACAACCCTTTAATTTAATTCCCTCAGTCCTAGAACTAGGTGCCAACCTCTCTTTCTTAGGTGGGAAAACATTCTTCACTACTTGCTGATTTTCAGATTCATGTTCAAGTTCTTTCTTCTCATTTTCAGCTAGCTCTTTATCACATTTCACAATTTCAGTAGGTGTCAATGGTAGCAAAGTTATTTTCTTTCCTTTGTGCATAAGAGAGTACTTATTATTTTGAAGGACCGGAAAGGCGACTAGAGGGGGTGAATAGGAGCACCGAATCTTTTTCGCAAAGAATGGATTCAACTTATAAATCACTCCAATAGCTATGAGAGCTATGAAGATCAATGATTAAGCACGAGAGAAGTCTTATGTTGAATCCACTCTCACCCCCAAAGCTCGACAAACAAAAACGAGGAAGAGCCGAACAAATCAGGACAATCGGTACAACCGCGAGCAAATGGCGGTTGTACTGCAATCCGACACAACCGCTAGAAAAGCGGCGGTTGTACCGCAGATCCGCCTAGCAACCGTAGTGTTAAGCCTTTCATCCGATTGTCTGGAACAGCAAAATCCGCCGATTCAAAGCGAAAACAACGTAAATTTTGATCTCTGCGCCAAACTTGACCAAATTTGGAACACACCTTCCTAAGGATGTTAGGAACCTATTCCAAGAAACGAATGAGTAGATCCATGCCAAGGTTCCTATCCTTTTGCATTTGAACGAAGGTGGGTTCAAAACCGGGCAAAAAACAAAACTTGATCTAACGACTTGCTCGTGGGTGGATGATGATCTAGATGACCTTAGATAGGTTCCCACATGTCCCAGCAAGCAAGATCAAGAGGAAGAACCAAGCAAAAACTCCCGAATTGAAGAAAGCCCCAAAAATCACAAAAAGGAGAACGAGGAACAGAGAGCACGAATAGAAGAAAACTTCAGATTTCCATTCATTGAATCAAGAGCGAAATACAAAGAGATACATCCCCATACGCATGGACATTAGAACAAGAGGAATGATTACAAGTTCATCAATCCATCCTCTCCCTCTCCCTAAGCCAAGAACTCACATTGGAGAGCTACAAAGGGGACAAGCAGGGAGCACCAAACTGCCTCAACCAACAACCCTCAACCACTAAAGCCTAAAGCAAAAACAGCCACTAAAGACTCTTTTGACTCTAGCAAACCCTAATTCCTTTTCAAGTGCTCAAGAGGGCATGCAGCCCCTCCAATCCTTTATATAGCCTTGGCTAACGGGTCTCCTCCCCGTTACGCCCGCTAAGTCCAACGGAGCTCGCCCAGCTTGTGCGACCTTGCAATTTCGATTCGCCTTTCGCACCTTCCTGAAGCTTCAGCGCTCCTTGTCTCGACGCCTGCAACCACCTCGAGTCCACGTCGTCTTGACACATCCCGACTGTTTCGACCTCGGCGCCTGCGCCTAGTCCATCCACCGTGTCTCGCCACGACTCCGCTCGGCGTCCTGCGCCCACACGCACAAGAAACACGAAACCGGAACAAGTTCTTCACAACTTGACCTAACGTTAGCTCAAACATGCAATATGCAACACATATGCATGAACACACTGGATATGACCTATCCCAAAACTCAAATCACCAAAATGGCGAACCTCACAATACAATCGATGCAGTAGCCATGTTACCAGCGGATCAACGCGACCGGTCGTCTTGGCTCAATACCTGCGGTGGTTCGATTTCCAATGAAGACCGAACTTCGAAAAACAACTTCTCCGAATTCTTCAACCGCCATTTACCAATCGGTACAACCGCCTGTGATCGTCACCCATCACACGGCCGGTCGTTCGATTATCTGGACATACGATTGACTTCACGAAACGCTGCGGAAGCGCAAATGACAAGGTCCGACCACACAAACCAAACTCGACCGACCTAAAACCTTTGTCAATTACTCATCACTCACACGGACGACCTCCACATGGTCTCTCATATTTCTACCATGATGAGTTGCATCGATATCAAATTCCCATGGACGACCTAATAAAAGTGAGCAGGCTTGCATAGGCACTACGTCGAAATCAGCAACATCATGATAGGAACCAATGGAAAAATGCACTCTCGCAGATTGTGTTACCTTCAACTTACCGCTGTTCTTGAACCACTGAATGTGGTACGGGTGAGGATGCGCGCGTGTAGTCAAGCCAAGCTTCTTGACCAACCTTGAATTCACCAAGTTATTACTGCTCCCGCCATCAATTATGACACGAACATGGCAATCCTTGATGATGAGGAACATCTGAAACAAATTATGGCGCTGTAGCTTCTCCGCTTGCTCCATTTGAGTGCTCAATACTCGCTGCACAATTAGGGTCCTATAATTCTCCGTAGCCACGGCACCTAAAATTTCCTCATCAGCGCTATCTGCAAGGTTAGCTGCAAGAGCATATTCATCCTCAACATCACTAGCACTTACATAACCACCGTCATCTGTCGCAATTTACGCTCGCTGACTTGGGCAATCTCTCATGAAGTGGCCCATCCCTTTACAACAGTGGCACACAATTCCCGTCGTACGACCCGTGGAAGCAACCGATGAAGAGCTCTACGCTGGTGCCTGCACACTAGTAGATTTGCTCGTCTCGGGTGTCGCGTGGCGGTGGCGGTGGTCTGCTGAATCGCCCTACTCACAGAGGGGTCAGTGAGGCCGAAAAAGCAGGAGGTGGGGTTGTATTGGCTTGCCCCGGCGTCGATATCGATGTAGACGTACTTCCAAAGTTGCTCCTAGTCCTTTGTTGTCTACCCTGCAATTCCTTTTCTGCCAAACAAGCAAGCTGGAACAACCTATTGATATCATTATAGTCTTTGTAATCAACTATGTCATGAATTTCTCGCCTTAAACCCCCATAAAAGCGAGCCATCTTATCCTCCTCATCCTCGACAACATTACAACGCAGCATGCCTATTTGTAGTTCTTGATAATATTCCTCGACAGATCTATTACCTTGGACTAAGCGCTGTAATTTCTTAAGCATATCATGTTTAAAAGCAGGAGGAACAAATCTAGCACGCATAGCTACCTTCATTATATCCCATGTATCAGGTGTTAAGCTAGAATTAACGACTTGATTCCACCAAATGATAGCAAAATCTTTAAATTCACTAGTAGCTTGCCTGACTCTATGCACTTCAGGAACTAGATGGGCATTAAATTTTTGTTTAACTATCATCCCCAATCTAGATAAAGTTCAGCATCATAAACACCCGCAAAAGATGGTATAGTAAATTTAACTTTAGCAAATGGGTCATCATTAACACGAGCATTGTGGTGCTGAAAATTATTACCTCCCATACTGTGACGGTTGTGATGTAGGCAGTGTTATTGACGTGCATCTTGGGTAGCAAGAGCAGCATTGGCATCACAGTTTGGCCTCTCATTATCATCTCCCTCCTCAAGATCTTGGGCTGCATCGTGATCATACTCGCGTCCATTGTTTGGTGGTCGATTCACCATTCTTTCAAGGCGTGTAGTGAGCGCTGCAATACTATCATTGATGGAGCGCTGCAACGTAACCGCCATAGCTTGAAGCTTCCTGTCGATGTCCTCATTAATGGTAGTGCGTTGTTCATCCATAAGCGTCATGAGCTCTCCCTTTACAACACACTCTTTCTCATCAGACGTCTCACCTGTCATGGTTAGTAGAAAACAAAAGACAACACAAAAGTATTATCCCTATCAACTACTAGGTAGTGGAAAGGTGGAAACACACACACTCTCAAGCGTCTTACCACACTCTTACTAGTGTTCTTACCAATGCAGCAGGTGGTACAGCCGGTGGTTGGTTCCTGATACCGTGTCAAGCGTGGGTTCGATTGCAAGAGGGGACCTGTTCTGATCAAGAGTAGGTGGAGCTTGGAAGGCTTCAATATGGTAGCAAGGATCAGCAATAATCATATTACTTAATGCAAGTTGAAAGATTGTTCAAGGTACTAGTCAAAGTTGCTGACCCTAGCCTAATCAAAGCTAGCTAATCGAAGCCCTACTAAGATATGTGTATGTACGCACACGCAATGATAAATGTGACTTGATGTAAGCAATGGAAAACCTCACAACAAGTGATAGGAGAGACGCTAACCAATCTACTCAAACTTCTTTGTAGGGCACAAGATTGTTTGCACAACGTAGAGCACAAAAGAGAGCAATATCGGTATCGGTGCAATGCAAACAACCCTCTAGATTGAGCAGAAACAACAGCTAGTCTCAAACAATGAAAAAGCAAAGTTTTATATAGCTTATATATACTTGTTTGAAAGGTTTCGATGAGATCTACAACTTTGCAGTTGAGCCAAACCCCAAATTCCGAATGGAAGAGTGAAAGAATCGGCAAAAACAGAAATCGAAAACTTCTGATGCGAATTCGAGGCCAAAGATGGCCGATTTTGGGGGTCTTGGACAAACAGCTAGTCTTAAACAATGAAAAAGCAAAGTTTTATTGGATGCACGCCGTCGTTAGCTTTCTGAAAAGTACAAAAACGTCGAATTCCGACTCCGTATGCAAAAGTTATGCCCGTTTTAGTGAAGGGGTGTCGGAAACGGACTCGAATTGAAACTGCTATAACTTTTGATCCCTTATGCCAAACGTGCTCCATTTTTTTGCAGCAGCTTGTGGCTATATCAGGAAGGGCTCCACCAATTTTCACTATTTTTGGAGAAGGTTTGATGCACTTTCCAAAATTTGGAACAGATTGACTCTAACTCTTGTTTTCTTCTGTTTTTTTTCTCTCTATTTTTTTCTGCTTTTTTTCTCTATTTTTTTCCTCTAGGGCTCAAAATCACTTCTAGGTTTTGTGGCCAAAACCCTTTTCTCCTCTCTTAAATCGAAACCAATTCCTTCCTTGAAACCGAATTGGAAACTAGGGTGTCCCTTTTATGCCAAACCGAAATCAATCTTTCCGTCTCCTTCTCTAGTAAACCGAAACACAAGGACTTCTCTGGTTGCCGCGGCGGCTTGTGGCAGTGGTGAGATAAAGCCTGTGGTGCCATGGCAAGAGGGACAGTGGGAGGCAAGATCTTTGGAGTTGTCATGCGTAGCGAGGGGTGACCAAGTGCTAGGGATTGTTGCGGCAGGGGATGGAGGGTGGTTTGCCACGGCAGGGAGGGCAGCGCCTGTGGTGGCTGCGGCAAGGAGCTGGTGGTGGCCGCGACAAGGAGTTGGTGGTGTGGTGCGGCAGTGGCGTTTCGTGGCGCGAAAGGGAGCAATTTGTGGCGCGGCAGGGAGGTGTGGTGGCATGGCAAGGAGGTAAACACACAAGATTGCTGAAGTAAACAAAGACGAAGCTACGCAATGGATACACGACGAACAAGATGCAAACTAGACAATGACGAACTAGACTCCAACTAAACTAGAGATCAGCAACTAGACACGATGATGCAATAAAAAATTCAACAAGCAAGACTGAAAAGAAAAATTGCAATGGCTCAAAAGGGTGATGGGACAACGGAAGAACACAACGAACAATTATTTTTGTGGGGCTAATTTTCTAGGGTTTTTAGGACGATGAACATAAACTAATCTAAAAGGGGGAAATTGTGATTACCTAACGGGCAACCATTGCTCTGATACCACCTGATGTGACGGTGGCCCGATCTTCCGAAAGGTACTGATAAGTTGATTGTGGAGAACTCGACGTTGATGATCCAAAGGCAATGACCAAAACAGATCGAACCCCTCGCAATCACTACATCACTGCTCCTTTGGTTATCAATCGTGCCGAACGCGGTTGACCTCTCCAAGAAGGCTATCTCCTGCAAGCGAATCGAGAACACAAGCAAGAGAGTAGAAGATGCAATCTGAAATTATATTGCGAATAAATCTTTAAGCTCATAAAGTTGGGGTTTCTCAACCGAACATGCGGCAAAACTGCTATGCAGAATAATCTTTAAGAAAAACCCAAGGAAAACTAAAGGGGTGTGGCCTCCTTATATAGGGGAGGGGGAGCCACACATAGAAAAGAAATAGCGGGGTGGGACTAAAACTCGTGGGTTACTGTTCATGTGAACAGTAATCACGCCCACAGGTGGGCCACCGGCATATGGGCCAAGTTGAGTACGATTACAAAGCCCAGATTGGCCCAAACAGGTGATATGATGACTTCTTTTGATAATTTCAATCAGTCTATAAGGAATTTGGAGGTGAGACCAGATCCGTTGGAAAGAGGATGAAATAATCTTTCCATCAAGTACTCGTGGACCTCCAACGGACTCCATATGTGAAAGTTATGAAAGTTTGAAGTCGGTGCTGCAAGGCTGATTCCGAACTGATCTGACCAAAACGTATCCAGCTTGAGCTCTTGCTTGGCACATGCAGTAGCACCATGGCATGTAGACATAGTACCATGGCATGTAGATGTAGCACCATGGTATATAGACGTAGCATAGTCCATTTGGGTAATATGGCATTGCAGTAGTCGAAAGTTCTATCAGGGAAGATGTGGTTGACGATGTGGTCGAAGTAGTGGTTGCATCCTTAGGGTCGATGTCCTCATCAGTGCAAGAGGGTGTCTGGGTGTGGTGGACATACCCACTCTCAGATGAAACCTTAGCGGGTGTAATTTATACTAGGGGATGCATTGTAAAGGCCTTGTGATGATCTCCTTGATTTACACGTCTAAGGGAACGCGTGAAACACATCAAGCTAATTATCTCTTGTGGTATTTTGATTTTCGAGGTGAGATAGTTTTAAATAAAATTTAAAAGTAGCCAAGGCAAGGTATAGATCTAGGAGGGATGAGAAGAATCAATAATACTTATATTTTGCAAATAATCTGGAGAAATAATTCTAGTCATGAAACTAACGGCCATGCTAGCTAATGTCACGACCTACAGTTGATATGCTCTGATACCAGCTCCATCGGACCCACATTTTATCAATCCAGAATCCTCTGTGATTCCACCACACTATTCCCTCGATCAGTAGGTAGTGCTCATAGATACATTACTTACTGAACATCAAATACATGTCACACAAAAGCATAAATATAATGGTGGACATACTCATGGGCCGATTAGGCCGAAATCATTAAAAAGCAGCACCAGAAACGGAAAACATTATACAGGTGGGACCCTCAGGATACACCCACAGGTAGCCAACTAGGGTTCGCGACCTAGTTCTTGGCCTCATCTTCATCTAGATCTATCGACCCTTTAGATGACATCAGGGCTTGACTCTATCCTTCTTACTGACTGAATAATGGTAATTCAGCAAGAATGAGTACAAAGATACTCAGCAAGCCACCACATAGAATGCAATAATAATAGATGCAAAGCTGTCACGGGAGGATTGAGGTTCCTTTATTTGCGAAAATGCCATCAATTTGAGATACAATTATAGGAAATTCCTGAGACCTAGCATTTTTACCAAACCAGATTTTCTAAAGTTGTTTGAGAGAATGCAGTAATAATAGTAGTGCAGGTTACATTCACCTATTACAGCGCATGGTTACCTCCACCATATGCAAGTTTTGGGTTACATCCACCCATTATCATCACTGGGTTACGTTCACCCAGGGGAAAATCAATTCAGGGTTATATCCGTCCGATGAGTTTCCATCCCACCCACAAAGATTTTAGAAATAGACACTAACTCGAGCAAGTTCCCATACCCACCCTTGACCATGGGCACGGCTGTTCGAACAATTTATACTCTGTAGAGACTGAACACTTTGCCCACAACAAATAATCAGCTTGTTGTGTTTCACACATTTCCTTAGACATGTGAATCAAGGAGATCATCACAAGGCCTTTACAATGCATTCCCCAGTGTAAGTTACACCCGCTAAGGTTTCAACTGAGGGTGGTTACATCTGCCAACTCCAGACCCTCTCTTGTGCCACACGGAGGCTTACACCAGTGACACAACCCGTGTCCACGACGGCTTAAAACAAGCAACACGACTCATGGGTCACTCCAATGGTGCAACTCGCACTGGTGGATACAAATTATTTAGCTAGGTCGATACTATTATAGACTTATAGTTGCACTATTTTACATTGGGAGGTCATCACAGGATTAAGTCTTTAACGTTATCTGGGCAGTGCTACCACAAACCACATATTCTCGTGCTACATCCGCACCGGCCTCTCTTACCATTTGCCCAGATATGTAAAGCAAGTTTTAGGGTTTTGGGAGCACAAAACATCCGAGTTCAACATACCAGCCACTTTCCACTAGTGATTGCCCAAATCAAGTTTTCATGTTTGAAATGATGTCAGGGCAAATTAATGTCCCTGGTATCTAAGCAAGACTAAGCATAGCACTTAGATACAGACTTAACTCTAATGTGTATACAGACTTAACTCTAATGTGTATACCATTATTTCTAGAGCGACAAGGGGTTGTGTCCAAAGCCAAGGGATGTGTATAATTAAGCAATCATTCATAGGAAATTAACTATGAACTATTGTGAATATAATTTGTGTAACAAAGTAAAGCATGCAATTTGATATTTTCAAATAAAATAACTTGCATTCGACAGGTAGGTGCAACATGATAAAAGTAATAACTTGCCTCACTCAATTTACCGTGGCCTTGATATTACTTAAAGCCTTCTCAGTCAATGGTCTTGAATTCTTGGTCATCGTCTTTATCCGAATCTTGATCCTACTCGAGTCGTTGTTTCTTTGGGACTCCACTTCTAATTACACGATAAACGATCGAAAAACCAAATAAATCCAAAGAACTTCAAAAGTCCAAATAAATTCAATTGAGCTTATTTAAGTTTTGCTATGATTGAGAATCTAAGAGAAGATTTAGCGAATGTGGGATGTTTGACAAAGTCAAATGATATTTGAGCGAAAGAGGAAACGGCAGAGAAACTCTGCTGGGAAGGAAAACAAGGTAGGATCAATGTCATAGGAACACTTACAGGAATATTCCGCTTCGGATTGGAAGATGGCAAGATATCGCCGATCGGGGAATGTCATGGCTCAACCTTAAATTCAAAAGCTTCTTTAATTATTGGATATTTATTCAGGAAGTTCCATGAGTTGGGATGAACTAATGATAGATATGAGTCTAAAAGAACACTGAGCATTATTTGATGAGTGTTAACCATTAGACATTAGGGTATGAGTTCAACATCCCGAAGAGTATAATTTTAATTTGTCGATTTAATCTTGGAGTCCATATTTTACCAGAGTTCCTTCTTAAGGTTGTGCCTCGAATTGTTGATATATTAATTATTCTTAATTACCACTGGTGATTTAAATCCAGAGATAAAGATAGGACAACTGTTATTTGGGCAAGATTATATTTTTAGCGAGACTTCTTATTTAAATTTGCATTTTAAATTAGATGGCAAAGGCATATTGGTTAATTACCTCATCTTTAACTTATTTGCCACTTACACAAGGCTGTATATATCAATAAATATGTTATGTTTGGGATAAATATTAATGACACCCTACTAATGTTTGAGAATTTCTTAACCATGTACAAGTTAATCTTTAATTTACATCTCAGCATTACAGATAAATATTAGAGACTTAAATTCAAATGATTTTCCTTAATTATTAAATCACCATTTTAAAAGTCTTCATGATTTTTTGGGTATGGAGATGTTACTAGTTATTTTGGCTGGTCTTATTTTTACACTAATTATCATGGATAATTTTAGATTTGGTGATAAAGATAAGATAGTTATTATTTGGACCACAGTATATTTTGATAGGATCTACAATTAATATTCGAGTTTCTAGAGCAAAAATTGAGAGCATCATAAATATCCTTGAATAGCTTCAAGTTCTATTTCTAGTAATTTGTAATTTAAGTTCTTGCATCTCATAGTTTCAAACATTAGTGGAAAACTATTTAAATTAATTTTATCAATTAAATAATCATTATTTACAGAGGGTTCTCACGATATTTTAAAGTTATCAAATAAGTTTTGCATGAACTTCAAATTGAAAGTTGAATTAATTAAACTTTTGCTAGTGGGCCCACAGGTCATTGTGTGAGAGAGAGAGAGAGAGCACAGGAGAGAAGCAGGAGGCGCCAAATAGATAGGGGAACTGGGGTTGCCTAGCGGCGATCTTGCTAGTGGCGAGCGACGGTTGGAGAGGTAGCGAGGACCAGCAGAACGGGATGCTAGGGAGGGGAGGAGGCCAAGGGAAGTGGCGTCATGACAAAGCGGTCGAGGGCCGATGGTCGGCACTGAGCGGTCAGTAGGTATAGGGGCCGGACGAAGGCGACGGCGGCCGGAGGGAGGGGAGAGGAAAGGGAGGTGAGCACGGGCACAAGGGAGGCGCAAGGAAGCTTACCAAGTGGTTTGTGGAGGCGGAGAAGCATCGGAGTAGGCCGGCGACATGAGGCTGGGGGCGGCGTGGGGAGGCTTATGGGGGTGGTGGCCTCGGGTAGCAGGGAGCTTTGGCTAATGGCTGGGGGAAGTCGAGGACGTCGAGGTGGAGCTCCAGCTAGGAGGAATCAACCCGAGGGGTGCCGAGGAGGAGATGGCGGCGGTGGAGGCACAATTCAGCCGGAACCAAGGAAGAACGATGTTCCGGTGAGCTCCGCGCATGGGGGGAATCAAGGTGTGCCCTGGGCTTTTATAGCCATGTGGGGTGTCGCAGCGCTATTGCCATCTGTCTGAGTAATGGCTTTGGCGGTCTTGCGCGAGGGTGCTCTGGTAGCGTCGCCATGCCACACAAGGGCGGGAGTGGAGCCACGCATGGTGAAGGCAGGCTTGTATTGGCGTCTGCACGGATGGAGAGGCATGTTGTGCACGCAGGTGGGTTAGGCGGTGGCGTCTTGGGAGCGCTAGGGCTGCACGCAGGTAGGAGCCGAGAGGAGAGGAAGGAGGAAGGAAGGAGGAAGAGAGAGGAAAAAGAGTGGGGCTTGCTGGAAGTGAAAGGGAGGAGAAAGAGAGAGAAAAAGAGTGTCAACAAGAATTAGATTTTTGAATTTTATTTGCAATTCCCATTTAGGATTTGAATTCGAATTCAAATTTGAACTCTCGGCTCCAATTACTTGGATGCGAATTTTAATATTCCATTGTTTTTTCTCTTTATTTAATTTATTTTCGGATATCGATTTTCAGTTTGAAATCCAATTTCAAATTATGCTCAAATTAGTTTCCAATTATCTGGCTATTGATTCCCGATTTTATTTTTATTACATGAATTGTTTGGCAAAAACCAAAACAAGATTCTCTAGTAAACGCCGAAAATTTCGAATAGCAACGAAAAACAATAAAAGATTTAAATTCTTTTCATTTTCAACAATTCCCATCTTTGGGAGGTTACAAATCGTACCCCCTTAAAATGAATCTCGACCCCGAGATTCTGGTAGAATAGAAGGAAGGAAGTGGGGCTAAAATTGGCCAGCAATAGGTTCCAGGGTTTTGCTTGGCATATTGTCCTTTTTTTTGGAGCAATTGAGAGAGAGAATATGCACAAAGTGGGTTAAGACTTGGAGAGGAAGGAAAGCAGAGAGAAACCTTGTTCTTCCTGGTAGGTCGTAGTTGTCTTCACTTCATCGTGGAGTGCTTGTTGCTTATATCTTCTAGGTGCTTGTTGTTCATTATTGCTATCTTTAAAGCGTCGAAAGGTTGGATGGTTGGGTTGTCTACTAGCATTATGAAGGTCAGAGATTTCCCTATGTGATGGATTCATAGTAATCATCCATCATTGAGGTATCCTAACACTTTTGTATAGTCTGGCTACCCCCCTTAAAATGAAGGGTGCCCGATACTAGTTGTCTTTGCTAACTCCAATCATGATGAGTCTCACAACGGCTTGGAAACTTGTCCATTGCCACTCGGCTGCCTTGGTCAACAACAGGCTTAGGGAGCAGTCTTTGGGGGCAGTGGTCTTGTCTTTCGTAGAGAAAGAACACAACTTTACTCATCGGGCATTCACCTGGCCAGTGGTCCTCATCGTAGTTGGGGCAGTTTACGCAGCATTGATCTGCCTGATGTCCTTTTCCTCCATAACGTGTGCATGCTAGTTGGTTCATAGGGCAGTCGTCTAATTGATGGTGTTCCTTACAGTAGGGGACTGGGCACGTGTAGCAATAGTGTATTGTTTGTTCACATGTGAAGCAAGCTCCTCTTGCAACTTGTCGTATTGGATAGCATAATTGCGCGACATGTCCTATCTTGCCACATTCAAAGCATATAGTATTTGGCAGAGCTTCCAGGTCTAGTAGTAGAACTTCGGCAGGCGTAGCTTGTGAGGTGAAGGGAAAAGGAAAGTGAGACAGGGGCTCGAGTCTTGATCCTTGTGCGGGTTGGGGCTTCCAAGTCGTTGTCTTCTTGATGATGTTGTTTCCTCCAAATATCGAGGTCTTCACTTGTTCTTGATTGTCTTAGATTTGGCTTTTCGTTACTTCGTGTCTGTAGATTTATGGGGGTTTTTAGCAAAAAGGGCGAGGGGGAAATAGCATGAGATACGGGCAACCATTCTAAATTTTTAAATAGCACACCCAGGAAGCTGGGGTGGCACACAATTCACATGATTTTTTTAATATAAGCTTTTCCCATGACTGCGAAATATAACGCCCGAGGGCAAGAAGGCAATGCACAAGATCCAACTGAAAACTTGCAACAATACGATGTCTATCATGGAGACACAGATATGAGGTTGTAGGGTTTAGCCCACGAAGTCCGTTTAAAACAAGTCTATCTTATCTTTATAAGCATCTTAGATGTCCCTAAACTTAAGTTTTTGAAGTAAGGGAAAGGAAGGAGAAATAAATTTCCTTTTGTAATCAGAAGTAGAGAAGGAAGAGCATCCAGAAGTACTTTGGCAGTACTACCCATGCTTCTTATTTTTGCTACTATTTTTGGAAATAGAGCTTCTCGTAAAATGTTTTTCGAATAATGGTTTTGAAATACTAATGTTGGAAACATTTGTTTTTCAAAAGAAAGTTTCACCAATAATTTGTAAAGGGATGGATCTCCAAGTTTGGGTTTTGAAAGCAAGTTCTGGAAACGAGTTTGGATTTTCAAATACTGGGGCTAAGTTTTAGCGGTAACTTTGAAATCAAGTTTCTTTGCAAAAGATACACACACACACACACACACACACACACACACACACACTTTATGGCAAGAAGGATCTTCCCAATGGTGTTTCAAAACACGGAATTTTGGAACATCTGTTTTGAAAAGAGAGTTCCCTCGATAGTTTTGTGAAGAAAAAGAATTTCAAAATCTTGGTTTGAAAACAAGTTTTTGGAAATGAACTTGGAAAATAATTTTCAGAGTCTAGGTTTCACGGCTAATTTTTGAAATCAAGCTTTTTTTTGTGAAGATTTGAGGTGGGGGTAAGGAGAAGATTAATTATCTCTGGAAGTCAAAGGAAGAGAAAGAAGAGCATCCAGAGGTGATTTGATCAGTAGTAATACTCATGGTTGTATTACTATTTTTGGAAGTAAAGCTTTTGGCAAAGCGATTTCCAAATGGGTGTTTTGAAGTACCGATTTTGATATATTTGTTTTGAAAAGGGAGTGTCGTCCATGACTTGCAGAGAGAAGGATTCTCAAAATTTTTGTTTTGAAAACAAGTTTTTGGATAGAAGTCCAGACAAATAAATACTAGGGTTTATGTTTTTAGGGTAAATTTTGAAATCTAGTTTTGCGCAAAGACTTTTGAAACCAGGTTTTACAAGCAAGAAGTTTTGAATATGAAATATGGAATCATAGGTTTTCGTGTTTGAAATCTTGAAGGCCTGCTTATCCTAACAAGTCTCTAGGGACAAAGTGTTTAGGGGAAAGAATTTTGAAGGAACATTCATCAATTGATTTTTGAAGTAAGACCTTGAGGTGTGAGAGTTTTGAGGATCAACTTGAGATTTCCCAGCCATAGGTAGCGAGACCAAGCATGGGGAATAGGTTTTTACCAACATAGTATTTTCGAAATAGAACCTAAGGGTTACTTTTTGAAGGAAGCCCTGGGAAAAGCTTTTTTTTTAGAAATAACTTTGCTTCGACTATTTGAGAAACCAAAGTGAATTTTTGGAAAGTAGATAAACTTTTGAGAGAAGCCTTATTGGGAAAGACTTTTGGGAAATAGGTTTGTTTTGACTACTTGCGAAACCAAGACGGGTTTTTGGAACACGTTTGGTAAGAAGTTAAATTTTTGGAAATCCCCGGAAGATCGTGTTCTTGAAAGAGTTTCAAAAATGCATTTGGTAAGCGAATTTCCAGGGATAAATCACCCTTTTTTTCCCAAAATAGGTTTTCAAGATGCCTGAAAAGAGGGGTTTACAAACGTCCTAGAAATTTGTCGTTTTGAGTTTCGGGTGAGATAGTTTTTAAAAAAATTAAAATTTGCCAAGGCAAGGTATAGATCTAGGAGGGATGAGAAGAAGCAATAATACTTCTATTTTGCTAATAGATTTTGGAGAAATAATTATAGTCACGAAACTAACGTCCATGCTAGCTATGGTCGAGACCTACTATAACGGCCCAAATTTTCCCTTTTTGGCAAATTAAAACTTAAATTATTTATCTTGAATTTTTTGGACTTTTTAAAAGCTTTTCTTAATTATTCTAAAGCCAAAACAAATTTATTTGCAAAAACTATTACCAAGTTTAAGTTGGAATTCTTCTATTTAAGTCCAGAATGACTTGGAGAATTTCTGTGAATTTTCCTATAATTTCTGGATTTTATTTGCTATTTTCTAAAACCTAATTGAATTATCAGGATTAAATAAATTGAAAAACCGATTAAAATCCTCAACATAGTGTTTGGGCCGAATATCAGCCGGCCCAGCTCATTTTCTGCACATGCATGGCCCGCTCGCCCGCATCATCTGTTCTGACCGTCGGATCAAAAACGAACGGCCAGATTCCATCAAATCACTCGGACGTATTAACTTCCCGATCAACTCCAACTGTTGGATCGCGATCAAAAAGTCATAAGGCCACCCGCTACTTTACTATTCCCTTTTCTTTCACTGATCGATGGGACCACTGTGAATAGTGTCATCGTCCCCGCCCTTCTCTTCCTCCTCGCGACGCCGCCATGGCCGCCCTCGCCCAAGCTCCTTAAACCCGCTCTTTACTCCCCCTTTTCACGCGCGGTTGATGGCATTCAAACCCATGTTCTCTGACTCACTCAAGGCACCCGTTGCCTCCGCCTTAAACCCTCTTAAACACTCTTTACCTCGCCGCTGCGCCGGCACGAAAACGGCCGCGCACGTCCTCGCCGCTTCAGTGCCTCCCAAGCCCTATAAAAGGGGGCAACGCCTTCGCATCCATCCCCGCAAATCATTCCCACAGTTCCTAGCCCATCTAACCCTCTCTAGTTGCCGAAATTGAGTGGTGAAGCTCCTTCGCCGCCGACCCTAACTCCGTTGATTCCACCGCCGTCGTTGACGCCCCGCCGCTCCCGACCACACCATCATGTTCGCCATCGCGTGAGCCACCTAGTGCGCGCACCCATTTGCCTCGAGGACCCCCGGAGCGCCAACTTCGTCGTCAACTCCGCACCGCCACCACTAAACCTCGCCACCGACGACCATAACGCCTCGCCCCTCTGCTCCAAGGTAGCGCACTGAGTTCCTCGTCGTCCCCTCCCTCTTTTGCGCACATTCCCACACCTCGCTATGGCGTGTAACGCCGGCGAGGCCATCACCTGAGCGCCGCCGTCGACGGACCTACGTGGCACAGCCGTATCACTCCCACTTTAGCGCCACATGCACACATGTCGCTGAGTCAGCGCCGACGTGGCACCACGTCATCTCGTGCGCAGCGCACCCCCCCTCGTTTACTGTTTCATGCACCGAGTTCACCGTGGACCTTTGACCGGTGATGGACTCAGTCCATTGACTGCGGGCCCACATGTCATACACTACTGTGTGGCTACTATGCAATGCTGACGCAATAAATAGATTTTCCTTTAGAAAAATAATTCGGGAAATTCATTTAATTGCAGAATTAGGTTTAAAATTTCTAAAATTCATATTTTTTGCATCCAAACTCCAAATTGGGTGATTCAAATTTCAAAAAATTTATAAAATCATAATATAACTAACTAAACCAAAATTATTTCATTTGGAGTTCATTTGAAGTTCTGTTTGAATTTTATTTAAATTTAGCTTATTTTCACGTTTAGATTTTCGACGAGTCAGAAGAACCGTAATTAATCAACGACCAGACTTTTGAGCAAGGCAAGTTACATTCTTGAGCGTGTTTAAATCGAGTATATAAAATTATTTAAATTCTATTTTAAATTATGTATTGCATGCTTATTTAAATTCAGCTTATTTAAATACATTTTTAAATCTTTAGATATTCCTATAATCCTTTGTATGGCCAATTTTGGTATTGAACTACACATCATGACACCATAGATAAAACCTGGTTAATACATTAGTATGAACTAGGATCATTTGAAAATGTTATGCCAAGACATGCTTAGACCAAAATATTTCATTTGGGGAATTTAGCTAATGATTCAAATCTTGTTTAAAATTAAGCTATGGTATTGTTTTACCATGGATTCTTTGAAATGATTTTGAAAACAAAATAAAATAAAAAGATGGATTAAACTTGGGCAAAATGGATGTTAAGATGGTGCAGGTTTATGCACAGGATTTAATCTTTTTAATGATTAAGTCCAGGGTTGTGGTATGTTGCCCAAGTTGTTTAAGGACTGGCCTGAGAGCCGCTTTTGCTAAATCACAATCGTACTACCACATGTCCTGTATGGGTAGGACTAGGCCTAATAATTTGCTATACTCTACTGTTATTTGTGCTATGTGATGTGTGGGTGTTGGTTAGACATTTTTCCCACCTGGCGCAAGAGGGGGCTTCCGTAGGATGGATAGTCCAATGGAAGTGAAACCTTAGCGGGCACGAATACTGTAGGGTAGAGCATTGTAAAAGCCTTGACACGTGATCTAGACTGCTTACCTAAGGTAGTGGGTGGTGGTATCGACGGATGCCAGACAAACTAGAGAATTCATGCCATGTGGGTAAAGCTGTACAACCTCTGGAGAGTGTAAACCTATTAGAATAGCCGTGTCCACGGTTATGGACATGTTTAGCATTTGCCACTCAAAGTTAGACTTGAGTTTTGGATTCAAAATGAATTTGACACATGGTTTATCAAATTGGGAATTTGGGTGGTTAGCCTTGTGATAGGAGGGTATCCATCACCATATTTCACATGGAGGTCATCCAATTATAAAACTTGAGTTTATAAAATGAATTTTAGATATAGAATAACTGCTTTGGAACTTATTATAAATATTTGAAAGAAACATGGCTTTATGCAAAATGAACCCTATAAGCCTTCCTTTGAAATATCCTTTATGCATGCATTAAATCATTACTTGACGGGTGTAACTTGCGAAGCACGGTAGTAGTGCTCATCCTTGCTTATTGCAAATAATCTCGAGAGGAGGAGTACTTCGTGGGCGAGGAGGACTTGACGGCTAGGTTGCGCCCCCGCATTTATTGCCCTGTGGCGTATCGTTTGGTCTACCACTATCTTTTGCTTTCCGCTGTAATTTTCTTTAGGCCAAGTGCCCTTTTGTAATAAATACTCTGATATTATTAATAAAATACGTGATGTGGACTTGTTACCATATTTGTGAACTGTGTACACTAGCTGTTCCTGGACTAGTGTTGTAAACACAAAGAATCTGGGATCCTTTTAATCCCGGGTTCGACAAAGATGGTATCAGAGCCATATCGACTGTAGGTCGCAACCTTAGCTAGAATGGACAAGCCCTAAGGACTTATTTTCAAAAACTAAAAATATTATTTACCTGTCTTTCTGGTGTCCTACTCAACCTTTCTTTCTAAAATTGTTTACTAACACTTGTCTATTCAAAATTGTAGATGGCCGAAGAACCCAGAGCCGTTTCCCGTGGTGCCTCTGGCTACTCCGCAAACATCGTTATGGAAGATGATTCAAGAACTGGAGTTTCAAGAGAGACCAGTTTACCGAGGATACGTGTATACAGTGGGTACCCATAAGAGATGGAGAGTAGAGGTGCTACTCTACGTCAATGCTCACAGCGAGGAACCGTTGCACATCTTTGACGCTCCGATGCTCCGCGATTCTTTCTTCGCCGGCATCCAAGACGTAGCACAGGAGGCCATTTGCAGGCTACGACGACTCTATGAAGTTGAGCTTAACCGCTCTCGTTACCACTTCTACCCGCTTCACTACCCTAATAGACAGCGCAGCTCCTTTTTCCCTACCAGAAAGACAGATTTTCCAGACTTGGCCATGCAAGTAGAGCTGTCAATTGTGATCGATTATTCCTACCAGTCCGCCTTAGACGAGCTTCGCACCACTCAGCAGAGGCTGCAGGAGGCAGAAGAGGAGTTAGCCTTGCTTAAGGCTGACGACGCTTCTTCCTCCGTTCAGGGAGAATCTTCGACACCCCCACCAAAGAGACAGAGGATTGATAGTCATACCTTTTCAGCTTAGACCCTGGTCATAGATCCTAACCTTTTGGTTAGTTATTACCTTACGCTTAGATGAATTGTGAGCTGTCGTGCCTTTGTGGCAGCCACAATCAAACTCTAAAATATTAATAAAATAAAAGGTTATTTGGAAAAATTTGCTCTTGTGTGTTTTTTTGGTTCTTGATGACTGTTATAAGTTAGTCCCCCTTAGTTCCCTTCTCCCATCTTGTCTTAAGTCTTCACGCTTTGGCAGATGGTGAACACTCGTAGATCTAGCAGTGGGAATGCAAGTGGATAGGGCAATGCAAATGAAGATTATCAGAACAACCCAATTCCACCACCACCCCCAGCAGATGGACCCGATTGGAGACAAATGATGGCCAATCAGTCTCACTTGATTGACCTGCTAGCTCAGTCACTTAACAACACCCAAGTAGCAGTAGCTCAAGCAGCAGCACCACCACCACCTCCACCTACGCAAAGATTGACCATGGCAGAGTTCATGCGCATGCGCCCACCAACATTCTCTAGCAGCACAGAGCCAATGGATGCCGATGACTAGATTCGTGTTATCGGAAAGAAGCTGGATATTACTCAGTGTACTGACCGTGAGGGAGTCCTGTTTGCCTCTCACAAGCTCAATGGTCCCACATCAGAATGGTGGGATAACTTCAACATCTCCCATGCGGATGCATAGACTATCACTTGGGAGGAGTTTGTGTGGGCTTTCCGCCATGTACATATCCCCGCGGGGATAATGACATTAAAGAAGAAATAGTTCCACTCACTCCACCAAGGCAACCACTCCGTGGGAGAGTACCTTCATAGGTTCAACCAGCTTGCTCGCTAGTGTTGTACACTAGCTGCTCCTGGACTAGTGTTGTAAGCACAGAGAATCTGGGATCCTTTTAATCCTGGGTTCGACACCTATAGTCGATATGCTCTGATACCAGCTCCGTCATATCTAGATTTTATCAATCCAGAATCCTCTATGATTCCACCGCACTATTCCATGGATCAGTAGGTAGTGCTCACAGATACATTACTAAACATCAAATACATATCATGTGGAAGCGTAAATATAATGGTGGACTTACTCATGGGCCGATCAGGACAAAATCATTAAAAAGCAGTAGCAAAAACGAAAAACTTCATACAGTTGGGACCCTTAGGACACGCCCACAAGCAGCCAACTAGGATTCGTGATCTAGTTCTTGGCCTCATTGTCTTCTAGCTCTATTGACTCCTTTAGATGACATCACAGCTTGACTCTATCCTTCTTACTGATTGAATAATGGTAATTGAGCAAGAATGAGTACAAAGGTACTCAGCAAGCCACCACACAGAATGCAATAATAATAGGTGCAAAGCTGTCAAGGGAGGCTTGAGGTTCCTTTATTTGCAAAAACGCCATCAGTTTTAGATACAATTATAGGAAATTCCTGACACATAGCATTTTTACCAAATTAGACTTTCTAAAGTTGTTTGAGAGAATGCAGTACTAATAGTAGTGCAGGTTACATCCACCTATTACAGGGCATGGTTACCTCCACTATATGCTAGTTTTGGGTTGCATCCGCCCATTATCATCCCTAGGTTATGTCCGCCCAGGGGACAATCAATTCAGGGTTACATTCGCCCGACGAGTTTTCATCCCACCCACAAAGTTTTTAGAAATAGACACTAACTCAAGCAAGTTCCCATGCCCGCCCCTAACTATGGGCACGGCTGTTCGAAGAGTTTATACTCTGCAGAGACTATACATTTTACCCACAAGAGATAATCAGCTTGTTGTGTTTCACACGTTTCCTTGGACATGTTAATCAAGGAGATCATTACAAGGCCTTTACAATACACCCCCAGTGTAAATTATACCTACTAAGGAATCATCTGAGGGTGGTTACATCTACCACCCCCCAGAACCCTCTTGTGCCACACGCGGCTTACACCAGCAACATGACCCTTGTCCACGATGGCTTAAAACCAGCAACATGACTCGTGGGTCACTCCAATGGTGCAACTCGCACTGGTGGATACAAATTATTTGGCCAGGTCGATACCATTATAGACTTGTGATTGCACTGTTTTACATTGGGAGATCATTACAGGATTAAGTCCTTAAAGTTATCTGGACGGTTCTACCACAAACCACACATTCTCGTGCTACATCTGCACAAGTCTTTCTTACCATTTGCACAAAATATCTGAGTTCAATATACCAGCCACTTTCCACTAGTGGTTGCCCAAATCAAGTTTTCATGTTTGAAATGATGTCAGGGCAAATTAATGCCCTTGGTATCTAAGCAAGACTAAGCATAACACTTAGATACGGACTTAACTCTAATTTGTATACCTTTATTTCTAGAGCGACAAGAGTTTGTGTCCAAAGCCAAGGGATTGGTATAATTAAGCAATCATTCATAGGAAATTAACTATTAACAATTGTGAATATAATTTGTGTAACAAAGTAAAGCGTGCAATTTGATATTTTCAAATAAAATAACTTGTATTCAATAGGTAGGTGCGACATGATCAAAGTAATGACTTGCCTCGCTCAATTTACCGTGGCCTTGATCTTACTCAAAGCCTTCTCAGTCAGTGGTCTTGAAATCTTGGTCTTCGTCTTTATCTGAATCTTGAACTCGCTCAAGTCGTTGTTTCTTCAGGACTCCACTTCTAATTACATGATATACGATCTAAAAACCAAATAAATCCAAAGAACTTCAAAAGTCCAAATAAATTCAATTGAGCTTATTTAAGTTTTGCTATGATTGAGAATGTGAGAGAAGATTTAGCGAATGTGGGATGTTTGACAACGTCAAACGATATTGGGGCAAAAGGGGAAACGGTGGAGAAACTCTATCGGGAAGGAAAACAAGGAAGGATTAATGTCGAAGGAACATTTACAGGAATATTCCACTTGGGATTGGAAGATGGCAAGATATCGCCGATCGGGGTATGTCATGGCTCCATCTTAAATTCAAAAGCTTCTTTAATTATTGGATATTTATCAAGGAAGTTCCACAAGACTTCCAATTTTCAATTTGCATTTTAAATTAGTTGGCAAAGATATATTGGTTAATTACCTCATCTTTAACTTATTTGCCACTTACACAAGGTTGTATATATCAATAAAAATGTTATGTTTGGGATAAATATTAATGATACCCTAATTATGTTTGAGAATTTCTTAATCATGTACAAGGTTGTTGGAAATATGCCCTAGAGGCAATCATAGAGATGATTATATTTCATTACGTTCATAATATTGGATAATATGTTATCTTGTTCCGAGAATAATATTGTTAATGTTTATTATCAAGTATGTGACTTGATTGTGAAACTTTATATTTCTGCGATAATTATTCTTATACGATCCCTGGTCGGAAACATATGAGGACACATATGAATAGACATACATATGTATTGGTTGATGACTATGTTTCACGGGTCATGGATATGGAGATATCAAACCAATAATATGGACACATGTTAGAGAACATGATGTTGCATTAGACCCACCTTGAGACACTATTGAGATTGTTATGATTCTATGTGTCGTTAGTTGGTCTCAAGCAATGATGCTGTAAAATCCTTAGACCTGAGATCAGCATGGTTTCCTACATGTGTAATCGCACTCTTAGGGGTTGCCAAATGCTGCACCGTAGCTGGGTAGTTATAAAGGTAGCTTTCGGGTATGCTATGAAACATGCAGAGGAATGTGACTGGTCAGATATTGGATTTGCCCCTCCTAATATAACAAGTGAGATGTCTCTGAGCCCCTTGTTGTGATTGGATAAAAAAGTGCATGGCCATGCCACTAGTTGTCGAAGTGTTTGACCACGTAAAGTAATCTGACACTCGATCGAGAAAGTATTGAACAGTCCATGGATGACACAACATCTCACCTGAAGTTCAACCAGACATCATGAGGCAAAGGGAGCATACACGAGTAGGTCGCTTAGTTCGAATAGTTCTGAATTTGGTCGTGGAAATCTGAGCTGGTCGAGGGCGGTCGAACGTAATCACAGAGTGGTCGAACACAGTGCGTAAAGAGTTCTGAACTGGTCGTGACCAAATATGAACTGGTCAGTATAGAGATAGGACCTAGTCGTAAGTGATGAGGACCTGGTCGTAGATCATGTTGCATTAAGGTTCATCCAATATAATTTGTGTGTATTCGGGAATCGCTATGTTCTCGCTAGGAACCGCTCGACTAAATGGTCGGAAGGGTTTCGAGTCACAACTGAACTACATAAACCTAACGGGTCACATACTTAACGGGTTGGAACAAACCAAGACGGATCTGATTAAATGGCGTGTTGAGATAGGATCCGTCCACGAGCACTATATAAGGAGATGCATGAGGCTGTTGGAGTAACGTAAGTTTTACACCACCGAAACCCTAGCCGCCATCTTCCTGAGAGCTCTGCCGTGCGACTTGGTGCTAGTACACTGACGTACGGTTGTTCCTTCCCTGGACGTGTGGATACCGTAGAGGCGCTACTGCGGCTATTGCGCTTGAGGACGATCCGCGATCTTCACAAGGAACTGCAGACATTGTTGGAGGAGACGATCGACTTGCTCAACGCTAGACGATCGACTACGACCACTGCATCGACTTGCTCGATGCTGGACGATCGACCACGACCACTACATCGACACACTCTACGTTGGACCAGGCTGCTCCAACCCTTTCTCCGCTGCTCTGCGCGTCTGGTGCTAACGATCTGTGATCATCTACTTGCTTGGCTTCCTGGATTGTGTGGTAGAAATTTTTGTTTGTAGCAATCGTAGCCTACCCGCGACCCAACATTGGTATCAGAGCCATCCTGTGTAGTTTTTGATCTAGATCGATCGCATATACTTGAGATGTGATAGTAGTAGATTGGATCTATTACTGGTCAGGTCTGGTAACCTAGATTGGTTCACATAGATCGAACGATCTAGTCCTTGGTCGATAAGATCGGTTGGTTTTTCGGTGGTAGTAGATGGGTTTACGACGAGGTATGAGCTATAAGGACCAGATGGTTTATTGCGCTGGTTCATGACCAGACTGCATATCACTCCTACCGGTCGGAATTCCGCCATCGGAGTGTGCCACAGTCTGTGGTCGTATCAAGGCATTGATCGGATTGGTTCGGAATAGGGTTAATATGATTAATCCGATGATTTCCAAGGATCGGATACGTGAATAAGATTCATGTTTCGGAAAAACTTTTCGAGAACCTTGCCCTCGACCCGATGAGGGCTTGCCCTTGAACCCGCCCACTAACCGCTAGCGGAATTGCCGTCTTTGGTATTCGCATCGCGCTATAGATAGTGTGTGCTCATGTCGTCCGATAGAATTAGATTCAGTGCATAACTTGTTTTTGTAGGGATTGATGTGAATAGTATGACACATAATGGTTCATGTATGAGATGCATGTATGTATGTAATTTTCATGACCTACGTGTCATGCTTATTGCAGCCCAAGGCTGTCTAATTTTTGTATAACGACCTGCGTGTCGACTTGTGATGCTTCTTTACTCCTTGTGATTCATTACTAGTGCTATTAGGAATAATGGCTTAGTGGGAGTGCTTGGAGGAGTCGACGACTCGGAGACACGGCGAATAGGAGCATGGCGATGGAGATCACCATGGAGAAGGGTCATACTATATCACAATGCAATTTGATTGTTTGTGAATGCCTTTATATTCCTGTTCATGTATTTCTGTACTTGTTTTTTGCTTTAAATGCTTTTAACATGGTAGAAGTAAAATTCCCTCACATAATATTAAGTTAAATTGATGCCCTCCCAAATATCTTTTCCATCCAAAGTCATGTATTTTAATGGTAGGTCTTGCCAAAGCAGTGCCATTAACTCTACTTGACTAGATGGGTTTGTGTCGAGAACTTACACGCTGAGCATTGGTTTAACTTAACAAGGTTATCATAACAGTTGTGGACCTTGGGGCATAAGGGTTGGGTGCCAGAGCATATAGATGCCGCCCAACAACAAGAGTCATATAGAGATATGATTAGCAAAGGATTGCTTACCATTTTCACTAGTCTTCTAGTAGTGATGCCAAAGCTCACTAGTAGATTAAATGATTATGGATCTTGAATCACTAAAATGTCATAAGAGGATATGGTATTTAGTGGGAGTATCTTTGTTAAATTGTTTAGTAGAAGTTACTTTGATTGAACATATGCCTTAGTTTTCCATATTTTATGTTGTAGATTATAGCACCAACTGCTGTACCTACATCCAGTTTTGCTTTACGTTCGATACTTGAAAGGGAAAAACTAAATGAAACAAATTTTGCGGATTGGTCCCACAACCTAAGAATTGTTCTTAGGCAAGATAAAAAGGAACATGTTCTAGATGAACCAATTCCAGATGTGCCTACAAAGAATGCTGCTGCTGCACTTAAAACGACCTATAAAAAAGGCAAGTGATGAATCCCTTGATGTTAGCTATCTCATGCTTGCTGCAATGAACTCAAACCTTCAGAAGCAGTTTGAGAACATTGAGGCCTACGATATGATCGTGGTGCTCAAAGGCATGTTTGAGACACAAGCAAGAACCGAGAGATATGAGATCTCAAGGGACTTGTTTGGATGTAGGCTAGCTGAGGGTGGTCCGGTGAGCCCTCATGTGATCAAAATGGTTGGTTACACACAGAGCATGGAAAAACTTGGTTTTCCACTTAGTCAAGAGTTGGCTACAGATTTGATTCTTTCTTCGCTTCCTGAAAGCTATGGCCAGTTCATTTTGAACTTCCATATGAACGACTTAGACAAGAATCTCACCGAACTGCATATGATGCTTAAGACAACAGAGGGCAGCATTAAAAAAAGCAACACTCATATGATGATGGTGCAAAAGAGTACAAGCTTCAAGAAGAAGGCTAAGACTTGGGTCAAGAAAAGGGCAAGGCTAAAGTTTTAGATGAGATCAAAACTAACAAGCCTAAGCCCAAGACTAAGTCTGACCCGACTCAAGTGAATGAATGCTTTTACTGCAAAGAGCTAGGCCATTGGAAGAGGAACTGCAAGAAATACCTGGCTGATCAGAAAAAGAATGGTGGGACTAAAACTTCCACTACAGGTATTAATGTTATAGATGTTTTTCTTGTTGACTCTTCTGTTAACTCATGAGTATTTGATACCAGATCGGTTGCTCATATCTGCAATTCGATGCAGAGTCTAACAAACAGTAGGAGAATTGCAAAGGGCGAGATGGATCTTTGCGTTAGAAAGAAAGCAAGGGTTGCTGCATTAGTCGTCGGGACTTTGCCATTACTTTTGCCTTCAGGATTTATAATGGAATTGAATAATTGTTATTACGTTCCAGCCATTAGTAGAAACATTATCTCTGTCTCATGTTTGATGGCAGAGGGTTATAAATTCATTATTGAGAACAATGGTTGTTCCATATTTTTGAATGAAGTGTTTTATGGCTATGCACTTGTTTTGAATGGGTTGTTTATTTTAAATCTTGTTGATGCATCCGTCTATAATATTAATACAAAGAAGTTTTGGCCTAATGAAATGAATTCCACTTTTATTTGGCATTGTCGTTTGGGTCACATAAGTGAGAAACGCATGAAAAAGCTCCATAATGATGGAACTCTAAACTCATTTGATTTGGAATCATTTGAAACATGCGAGTCTTGCCTGGTCGGTAAGATGACCAAGACACCTTTCACTGGTCGGAGTGAAAGGGCGTCCGACCTGTTGTCACTCATACATACTAATGTGTGTGGACCAATGAGTACAACAGCTAGAGGTGGTTTTCAGTACTTCATTACTTTCACCGATGACTATAGTAGATATGGATATATCTACTTAATGAGGCACAAGTCAGAATCCTTTGAAAAGTTCAAGGAGTTCCAGAATGAGGTACAGAATCAACTTGGCAAGACAATCAAATCTTTACGATCTGATCATGGAGATGAGTTTTTGAGCCATGAGTTTGGTAAACAATGTGAAATTGTTCCACAGCTTACATCACCGGGCACTCCACAATGGAATGGGGTGTCCGAGCGGCATAATAGGACCTTGTTGGACATGGTTCGATCAATGATGAGTCAATCAGATCTGCCATTGTATTTTTTGGGGTTACGCTCTAGAAACTGCCGCTTTTATTTTAAATAAGGTACCATCTAAATCGGTAGATAAGACACCACATGAGATGTGGACTAGGAAGAGTCCTAGTTTGTCTTTTCTAAAGATTTGGGGATGTGATGTCTATGTTAAACGTTTGACGTCCGACAAACTCACACCCAAGTCCGATAAGTGCTTCTTTGTGGGGTATCCTAAGGAAACCAAAGGAAATTATTTTTATAATCGGGTTGATAACAAAGTGTTTGTTGCCCGTAATAGTGTATTTTGGAGAAAGAGTTTCTTTCAAAAGGAGTCAGTAGGAGAAAGGTGCAACTCAAAGAAATTCAAGATGCATCTGAAAGTGTTCCAACTCCTATTGAACCTCTACTAGATGAACAAAATGTTGTTGAACCTGTAGATGAGGCACCAGCCCCACGTAGATCTAAAAGGCCACATCAATTGCCTACAAGGTATGGGCATGACGTATTATTATTGAATAATGATGAGCCTAAGACTTATGAGGAAGCGATGATGGACCCAGACTCTGAGAAATGGCTTGGAGCCTTGAAATCTGAGATAGACTCCATGAGAGAAAATCAGGTTTGGAACCTAGTCAATCCACTTGATGGTGTTAAAACCATTGAGTGCAAATGGATCTATAAGAAAAAGATTGATATGGATGGAAATGTTCACATTCATAAAGCTCGACTAGTCGCAAAAGGGTTTCGACATGTTCAAGGAGTTGACTATGATGAGACCTTCTCACCAGTAGCGATGCTTAAATCTATTCGGATCATTCTAGCTATTGCTGTATATTTCGACTATGAGATATGGCAAATGGATGTCAAAATGGCTTTGCTTAATGGAAACCTAGATGAGGATGTGTACATGACACAGCCTGAAGGTTTTGTCGATCCAAATAATGCTAGTAAGGTATGCAAACTTCAAAAGTCCATTTATGGGTTGAAGCAAGCATCTCGGAGTTGGAATATACGTTTTGATGAGGAGATCAAAAGGTTTGGTTTCGTCAAGAACAAAGAAGAACCTTGTGTTTACATGAAGGTTAGTGGGAGCACACTTGTTATTCTGATCTTGTATGTAGATGACATACTACTGGTCGAAAATGACATTCCAATGCTTGAATCTATTAAAACTTCATTAAGAAATAGTTTCTCAATGAAAGATTTAGGAGATGAAGCATATATCTTAGGAATAAGGATCTGTAGAGATAGATCTAAGACGCTAATTGGATTAAGCCAGGATATGTACATAGACAAAGTGTTGAATCGGTTCAACATGCAAGATTCCAAGAGAGGATTCTTGCCCATGGCACATGGCATTAATATTAGCAAGAATCAGTGTCCTACGACCACTGATGAGCGAGACAAAATGAGTGATATTCCATATGCTTCGGCCATTGGATCTATTATGTATGCCATGATATGTACTCGACTAGATGTATCATATGCTCTAAGTGTTACGAGTAGATACCAAGCTGATCCCGATGAAGGTCACTAGACAGCTGTGAAAAACATTCTTAAGTACTTAAGAAGGACTAAGGATGTGTTCCTAGTTTATGGCGGTGATGAAAAGCTCGTTGTAAATGGTTACACCGATGCAAGCTTTCAAACTGACAAAGATGATTATCGTTCACAATCTAGTTTTGTATTCATTTTGAATGGAGGAGCAGTGAGCTGGAAAAGTTCCAAGCAAGAGACGGTTGCTGATTCCACGACGAGGTCGAGTACATTGCGCTTCAAGTCGCAAAAGAAGGTGTTTGGACTAAGAATTTCATTGCTGAGTTGGGTGTGGTTCCAAGTGCCTCGAGCCCAATGGATCTCTATTGTGACAACAATGGAGCCATTCTTGTGCTAAGGAGCCTAGATCCCATCAAGTCCAAGCATATACTCGAGCGTTATCATCTCATTTGAGAATTGGTGGATAGAGGAGATGTTAAGATATGCAAAGTTCATACGGATTTAAATGTTGCTGATCCGTTGACAAAGCCTCTCACACAGCCAAAGCATGAGGCACACACAAGAGCTATCGGTATTAGATACCTAAATGATTGACTCTAGTGCAAGTGGGAGACTGTTGGAAATATGCCCTAGAGGCAATCAAAGAGATTATTATATTTCATTATGTTCATAATATTGGATAATATGTTATCTTGTTCCTAGAATAATATTGTTAATATTTATTATCAAGTATGTGACTTGATTGTGAAACTTAACATTTCTGTGATAATTATTCTTATACGATCCCTGGTCGGAAACATATGAGGACACATATGAATAGACTAGCATATGTATTGGTTGATGACTATGTTTCACGGGTCATGGATATGGAGATATCAAACCAATAATATGGACACATGTTAGAGAACATGATGTCGGATTAGACCCACCTTGAGATACTATTGAGATTGTTATGATTCTATGTGTTGTTAGTTGGTCTCAAGCAATGATGTTGTATAATCCTTAGACCTGAGATCAGCATGGTTTCCTACATGTGTAATAGCACTCTTAGCGGTTGCCAAATGCTGCACTATAACTGGGTAGTTATAAAGGTAGCTTTCGAGTATGCTATGAAACATGCAGAGGAATGTGACTGGTCAGATATGGGATTTGCCCCTCCTAACATAACAGGAGAGATGTCTCTGAGCCCCTCATTGTGATCGGATAAAAAAGTGCATGGCCATGCCACTAGTTGTCGAAGTGTTCGACCACGTAAAGTAATCCGACACTCGATCGAGAAAGTATTGAACAGTCCATGGATAACACAACATCTCACCTGAAGTTCAACCAGACATCATGAGGCAAAGGGAGTATACACGAGTAGGTCGCTTAGTTTGAATAGTTACGGACTTGTCGTATGGAAATACAAGCTGGTCGTAGACTGGTCGAGCGTAGTCACAGAGTGGTCGTAACTCGGCAGAAGAGTTACTGAATCGTCGTATAGAGATAGGACCTGGTCGTAAGTGATGAGGACCTGGTCGTAGATCATGTTGCATTAAGGTTCATCTGATATAATTTGTGTGTATTTGGGAATCACTATGTTCTGCTAGGAACCACTACGACTCGTGGTCGAAAAGGGTTTCCGAGTCACGACCGAACTATGCATAAACCTAACTGGTCACATACTTAACAGGTTGGAACAAACCAGTACGGATACGATTCGTAAACGTGTTCGGATAGGATCCATCACGAGCACTATATAAGGAGATGCATGAGGCTGTTGGAGTAACGTAAGTTTTACACCACTGAAACCCTAGCCGCCATCTTCCTGAGAGCTCTGCCGTGCGACTTGGTGCTAGTACACCGATGTACGGTTGTTCCTTCCCTGGACGTGTGGATACTGTAGAGGCGCTACTACGACTATTGTGCTTGAGGACGATCTACGATCTTCACAAGGAACTGCAGACGTTGCTGGAGGAGACGATCGACTTGCTCAACGCTGGACAATCGACTACGACCACTGCATCGACTTGCTCGACGCTGGACGATGGACCACGACCACTACATTGACACGCTCTACGTTGGACCAGGCTGCTCCAACCCTTCCTCCGCTGTTCTACGCGTCTGGTGGTAACGATCTATGATCATCTACTTGCTTGGCTTCCTGGTTTGCGTGGTAGAAATTTTTGTTTGTAGCTATCGTAGCCTACCCGCGACCCAACAAAGGTAATCTTTAATTTAAATCTTAGCACTACACATAAATATTTAATCACCATTTTAAAAGTCTTCATGGGTTTTGGGGTATGGAGATGTTACTAATTATTTTCACTAGGCTTATTTTTACACTAATTATCTTTAATTATCATTCATAATTTTAGATCTGCTGATAAAGATAAGATAGTTATTATTTGGACCACAGTATATTTTGATAGGATCTGCAATTAATATTCGAGTCATTTTGTTGAGTTTCTTGATGTCCTAACCGCATCACGTCGTGTTCCCGATCCTACTGATCATTTTCCCTCAATCAATTTTGTGTTTGCCGCAGCACATCGTCGAAATTTCTCTGTCGTCATCCTTTAGGCCGAAAACATCACCGTCATTCGATATCCTTCTCCGGTGAGTTTCTCACCGAATGGACCGCGTCATCTTGTGTGTCCTGGTGTTCTTCTACCCATCCCCAACCTCAATTTGGTAGATTACTCGTCGGGGAGTGCCGTCACCGCGACCATCCTTTTTCCGTTGCCGGCCACCGTCGCACCACCTCCTTGGAGCCTCTCCCATCTCCCTGACCTCTTCTGTACCTTCCCCTTGCCCGGGCGCCGCCCATGCTCATGCTGAATTCCCAAGGCCGCCACATTGCCACCAAGATCACAAGACTAGCGCCAGCCGCCACCGTGGGACCGCCACCACCAAGGGGTCCCATTTTTCCAGTCGGCCAACTGCCCCGCGCCGCCACTCGCTGATGCCGCTACCCGAGCTCCTCGGTTTTTGCTCTGAGAATGCTCTTTGTGTTTTGCTCTTGACTCAATGACATTTGGGTCCCACTAGTCATACTCAGAGTCTTTTCCATCTAATCTTCTCTCTCACTAGCAAGTGGGCCCATAGTGTCATACCCTCAATGACTTTGCATGTTAAAAAAAATCATAACAACATATTCTAGGAATATTCTCCCTTCTCTTTTTCCTAGAATTTCCATTTCTGACAAACTTCCAGGTGTTCGTTCTCCTTCATACGAACTCCGATTCCGGCAAAATTATATTGTTTTATATCAACATGCATGATAATTTTATATCAATTGTTTTCGGGAGTAGCTAATTACCTAATTAACATTATGCTACCTTGAGTATTGTGAATGACATGTATCCTTGGACACCATAGGAAGAATTAATATTAGTTGGACATAATTGTAATACCAACATGGGTATCGTAGAGATGCTTAGTCATGCTTAGTTACGATGGGTTCATGATCACATGTTAAATAATGTTAAATTTGACTTAATGATATATGGAATTACGGTGCGGTGCCATTGTCGTGCAACTATGGTGCGAGGTCACTGTTGTACTGATTGTGGTGCGATGTCGCTGTTGTAAAATTTTGTGTCATGGCATGGATTGTCATTGGTTTGGTTGAACAAAATGATTTCTGCTCGGGCGAGTGGTTATGCAGTAAAGGGGGTATGTGAGGCACATTGTTTTGGATGAGGTAGTCTCGCCTGAGTAATCACTAAGGACTTAATCTTGTGCGTCATTGATCTGGGCCTTACTGTACAACCACATGTCTAGTATGGGTTGCATCTGGCTAACTAATTAGCAATGTCTTGATTTTGGTTCTGCCATGTGTGGTGTGGGTTTCGAGATTTACGTGTAGATTCACAAGGCGCAAGAGGGGGCCCCGAATGTGATGGAAGTAACCAGTCGGTGGTGGAAACCTTAGCAGGCAGAATTGGGTTAAGACAGAACTTTGTAAAAGCCTTGTGATAATCACTTAGTCACACGCCTATGGAAGCGTGTCATGACCGACATTATAAGTTTATTATCTCTTGTGGGTCAAACTATACAACATCTGCAGAGTGTTAAAAACTGTTCGAACAGCCGTGTCCCCGGTTATGAACAATGTATGGTGATTTCACACGAGATATAGAATTTTTCATAAAACTTTGGATGGTGGTATGGATGGGAAGCGAATGGGTAGTTCACTGGTTGTTGGTTTAGAAGTGAATAGATAGTCCACTAGTTGTTTCAAAGCAATTGTCTATTTATTTATTATTCTTCTCAATTACGCATTTCAATCTATTTACCGTATTTACTGTCAATACTGCTTTCTGCAAAAGAACAATACAACTACTCCTTGTTCAGGCCTTGCATGAATATTATTTGCATACTATTCTCAAACTAAAATCTAAATTTCAAAAAAAATTCAGCCAGGGTGGCCGATAAGTCCGATCGAGCCGATTTTCGGGTTTTTTTCGGCCACTTTGGGCCAAAATTTTCAAACTAAAATCTAAATTTAAAAAAAATTCAGCCGAAATTTGCTGAAAAAATGGGTCAAATTTAGGCGAAAATCGTCTTGCGCACAAATTCGATCGGGTTTCGGATAGCAAGTTTATAGGAAGAAACATCCAAACACAATTAAGATTCTGATTTTCATAATCATCCAAAACAACGACAAAGGAATCCAAAATGCATTGACATATTACGAAAACATCATCCAAAACAAAGAATCGGACTCTGGAGAAGTGGAGAGCATGCCTGGAGAAATCATCCAAAACTGAGTTGAGGTTGTAGTCTTGTAGTTGTAGACCATGCTTGGAGCCAAGAACAATACAAATAATGATTGACAAGTACCATTAGAAAATGATGATGAATTGCATGATAATGCACAATTTAGCGGTCATCAGTTACAGGGTGTGGAATGTTTTTGTATCTCACCCGTGCTTCTTCTCTTGTACCATCACCCCCTTGCTTAATTCTAGCCCTGCAGCGGAATGTAGAAAAGTCATCATGATAAATCCACATAATAACAAGATGTCAAAGACCATAAACTCAGTTACAAGAACAGCAAAGGAATCTAGAATGCATTGACAGATTGTAGTATTTGTCCAAACAAAAACCTGAATAATCAAATTGACATATTCAATCCAGACTGTAGTATTGGACTCCAGACTGTAGCATTGACATATTGACTCCAAAATGCATTGACAGATTGTAGTATTGGTACAGAGACTCTAGTATAGGCTTATACCTGATTTTTTTTAAGCTGCAGAACAAAATCAGATGAGTTCAAGATCTAGAAATTCTAATTTTTTAAAAGCTAAGTTCAAGATGCATTACAGCTATTCTTGAACTTCAGAAGAGTTACAGAAATCCAGAAGTACAATATGCATTACAGAAATGCAGAAATCAGATGAGTTCAAGATCCAGAAGTTCAAGATGCATTACAGAAATTCTGATTTGTTTTTAAGCTCCTGAGCAAAATCAGATGAGTTCAAGATCCAGAAATTCTGATTTTTTTAAGTTGAGTTCAAGATGCATTACAGAAATTCTTGAACTTGAGATGAGTTCTAGAAATCCAGAAGTTGAAGATGCATTACAAAGTTCTCACCCACTGGCTCCCCTGAGCGATTTGGAAAACAATGATGTGAACAAAGTTCTCACCCTTAACAGCCTCAGCTATTTCACCATTGGCAGACATGTAACCAAACTTGAAGAATGGATGAGAACTCATAGAGGAGACCTCATCGGAGCTTGTTGAGTGGGGAGAAGCGAAAGAAGATGCTGCGCGATGCTTGGAGGTGGACTCGTGATGGTCGTGAGAGATTGGGATCGCGTCGCGTGTTCTTGGGAATTTGGGAATCGGGAGCTTCAGCAGCAGTCGCCAAGCAAATAGAGGATTGTGCGAGAGAAGCCACCCGAGAGACTAGGGCAACGTCTGAAATTTGGCCAAGCGGACCGCCCGTAGAAACCACGGCCCGGCTAAACACTACCCATTCGGTCCGGTAACTATTCGTGTGCCGTGCGAGCCCACCTGCAGTGGGTGTGGCCCGAGCACAACCGTCGAGCATTCGTGGTTAAATGTCGGGCCCGTTTAGCCCGTCGGGCCAGATGTGGCCCGTTTGGCCCATCAGAACAAAAATAATCCAAAAAAATCTAGAAAAATTAGAAAATTGTGTAGAATTCAGAAGTAGACATAAAAATTAAAAAAAATGAGACAATCATATTGAAAATGTAATAAAGAGTTTTATTAATGTCCAACTGGCTGCCTCGTTAAAACCTTCGTTAAGTAAAAAATAAAAATGAGAAAACCTTAGCAAAGGAAAAATAGTACAGCCTATAGCTCTACAATTCTACATAGATTATACATCTTTGTTCTATGTGTCAGTGTCATTGTCTAAGTACAGATTTTCGAACACCTCCGACAACTCTGGATTTTTCACAGAGTGTTGTGTTCGTGAATCGACTTGTTTCCAATCCTTCACGAGCTAGAAGGATCTCCACCATCTCACTTGTGAGACTTGTTCTTCTCTCCTCCAATATTCTTCGGAAAAGGCTGAAAGACTTCGGAGGAAACCGTAGAGATAAAGCGATTAACACATCACGTGCAAGTATGGATAGCACGAGATATGTTAACTTATGGGCTTGCCACCATTGCAAGATGTCGAAGCCTTCTGAGTTAAAATCTACTGTATCGCTATCCAGATAGGTCGATAATTCTCTACTCCTTATGGGTCTTGGCTAAGCAGGCGTTGGTGTAAAAGAAGAAGAAGAAGAAGCCCTAGACTTGGACTTGGAGGAAGAGGCACCAAAGATCGCGCCCCACATATTTATCTTCCCACTTGAGGTGGGGGCTACTGGAGGTCCTTGCGAACGGACTCCCGGAACCTATTTTCATACCTTTGGTAAACCTCGTATAACCGAGAACGAACTTCTGCAAAATAGCCAGTATAGTCTAGCCAGTAGCATCGCTAAGAAGATCAAGTCTGATTACCAAATGCATCAATTTTAGCCCTAGGACCTAAAAGAAATGCAAATGCATATAGGTAAGGGATTTCTCTCCAATATTTAAGGTATTTAGATTTCATGGAAACAACAGCATCGCGTAAAACTATGTCATTTTCAAACATTTTCAATTGAGTAGCAATCAGTAAAATAGTATGCACAATGATAGGAGATGTTGGATGGTAGGCGGCGGACAAAGCAACGATTCGTCATAAAATTTCTAAAAATGACAATATCTTCTCGATAGCGAACCAATGTTGCACAGTTAATAGTATAGTACCATCAGTGCTAGGATAGTGTGTTTGAATAAATACAGAAAAAGTGTGCTTGTATGGTAAAAGATTCTTAAGCATGAGGTAAGTAGAGTTCCACCTTACCTCTATGTCCAAACTGAACTTTCTTGGACGTACACCCATCACTCTGCAGAAGTTCTCATATTGTGATATTCTTACGTTAGAATTATTCAAGAAAGAAATCGCATCGCAAAAAGCTTTAATATACGGATTCAACCTCTTCAAACCACATTTGACTATAAGGTTGATAATATGACAAGCGCATCATTGATGTCACAAGAAGGAAACGGCATATGTACTCAACACTAGAGTAAGAATGTCTATAGCCCCCCGTATGTGCTACATCAATTAATTTCAAAGCTATAATCCTTTTTCTCCATTACCCAGTCGTCATTAATATAATGCGCAACTACACTGTAACATCCCAATTTTTTGGAGTTCTTAAGTTTTCAAAATAAAAAGAACCATTTGGTTTTGATGAGAGTTCAAAGCTTAACCTGAGATTTTCAAAAATTTGAGTGTTTAAAATGACTTAATCGAACTCCAACTAATTCGGAAGTTTGGTTTATTTGGAGTTGTTTGAGTTCTGGCCTTGTTTTCCTTTCTCTCTGTTTGTTCTGTCCTCTTTGGACCTCCCCTTAACCTCTTCAGACCTTTTCCCCATTTTGACCTCCTTCTCTGCCTAGACCTCCTCATGGTTTAGACCTCCTTTTCTGTTTGAACTTTCGTTCGGTTTTGACCACCCCTTGGGTCACGACCATCCCCGAGGTGCTCCCAGCTCGGGTTTGTGTTTCAAACATCCTTGATTTCCGAAATCCATCGTTCGGGTCGATCTCCTCCTTTCATGATCTCCTTTGATTCCATCTTGACCATTGAGACCTCCCCTGTGTTGGTCTTGACCGTCGAGATCTCCTTTGATTCCAACTTGACCGTTGAGACCTCCCCTGTGTTGGTCCTCACCGTCGAGATCTCCTTTGATTCCATCTTGACCGTCGAGACCTCCCTTATGTTTGTCTTGACCGTCAAGATCTCCTTTGGTTCTATCTTGGTTGCCGCGACCTCCCTTCTTTTGTCATTTGCTGCGACCTCCCTCTGAGGCCGCGACCTTCTCTTTTTATCGTTTTGTCGTGACCACCCTGGTGGTCATGATCTCTCCTGTGGTCTTTTTGCAAAGACCACCCTCCTTGGCTTTTTGTAAGGACCACCCTTTTGAGTAGTGACCTCCTCTTTGATCTTTTTGCAAAGACCACCCTGGCGGTCGCGACCACCTCTTTTGTGGGACCGCTCTCTCTCTCTCTCAGGTCTCAGTACCATGGGGGAGAAAAAGTCTTCGTGCATTTAATGCTGCATTAAATGCTATCATTTCCACCATACCTTGTTTTTTCCTTTTGGGTCATTCTTTTACCCGCTCCTTTTATTCTTTTACCTGCTCCCGTCAGGTGCATTAAATGCGTTGTCCCCCTCTCTAGGCCTCCTCGTGCCTATATAAAGCACCGGAGAAGCCTCCTGCTTCCTTTTGATTTCCAGAACCTTGAACTTCCCTCGTTAAAGCTTTTTCTTCTGCGATAGGAGCTCCAATTCAGTGAATCAAGTTCTTATCTTCGCCCTGATCCTGTGTTCTTCTTTGGCTTTGCTTTGGCTCTTTCGTTGAAGTTTTGTGGATTCGTTTTATTTACTTGGCTCTTTTTGAAAATGTGTAGGATCCTACATTACGAAGACCTCCTGGACCCAGCTTTCTCAACCGAAGAAGCTCAGTTCTACAACGAAGGCAAGTCATAGGCCTTTGATCATGTTGAACCCATTTCTGCAAAAAGTACATTGTTTTATTATGAACTTGCATGGCTAGTTTTATAAAAATGGTTTCGGGAGTAGTTACATCACCCACTTGTCTTATGACTCCTTGGATAATTGAAAACAACATGTTAAAATGTACCCTTGGAAATCCGTTGGAGGGGTTATCTTAGTTGGATATGTCTTTGTAATACCAACTTTGGTGCGCTTTATTGCTTAGACATGCTCTATGTAGACATCTGTCTCTCGATCTCATGACTCATAGAATGTCGAACTTGACTAATGAGCTATGGAACCATAGTAATGCCACTATTGTTAAAATTTGTGTGCTATGACCAGGGTGGTTATTTGGCTGGGTTGAACCTGAAAAATGTTTTATGCTCGGGCGAGTGGATGGTGGTGAGTGTGGGTGCCTTGAGCACACTGGGATGTGGATAGTCTCGTTTGAGCAGCCAACTAAGGACTTAACCTTGTACGCCATCGATCTGGGTCATTCCCGTGCAACCATAAGTCCATTGTGGGGTGGTCCTGGCCAACTAATTAGCGAGGTCCTGATGCGGTTCTGTCATGGTTGTCTAATGGCGCAAGAGAGGGCCCTTTGTGAGACCCCGACGTTTATTAGGCTCATAATACTTAGTCATCCGATTGACCCTAGTATTATCAACCAAATAAACCCGGTCTCGAGATGTATACTTCCCGAATGCATATACATACCTCACAACAAAAAGAGTATATCAATTCCATACAACACATAGAACATAAGCAACAAACCGAAGTTAATATTAATATGGAAAAGATATTACAAAAGAGAGGCCCTTAGGCCAAAAAGCGATAAATACAAAAAGATAACAATGAAGCAAAAGTGCCATAAAGATGGCTATAACACAAAGCCAATCAGTGTGCCTTAACCCCTAGGCATCTGACCGGACCGCCAAGCTAGTCGTCGAAGAAACTGCAACACGTAGCACAAAAGAGAGGCTCTTGGAGCTCTCCTTCTTCCTCTGCACAAAAGCCACAAAAATTGCCACAACCACGGCGGATGAGTACATAAAGTACTCCATAAGACTTACGTGTGAGATAACGAAACTATAAATAGCTACATGCAAGCTTTATTTAAGTGGATGAGGCTTTGGACTCATTTTAGCATAAAGCAACATTTATTTGCAATAACATAATAGATTGAAGGCAATTTGACAAAGCATTTTTAAATGGTTGAAATAACAACGCGATAATAACATAATAACAACAACAAGAACAATCCTGGAAGTGACTAACCCAAGTCACCACAACAATAGCATGAACTCCCCGTTCATACCAACCATGTCAAGTTTTAATTAAAGGTTGTAGTCTAGTCTTGAACGACCTTACCAAGCATGTCCATAACCTAGGGCGAGGCTATTGAATAGTTTTATCCTGCGCAGGTGTACCACTGTGCATCCACACGTCGAGACCGCCTTTCCTTCGCGACACTTCGAAGGTGTCTTGCACGGCTAAGTCCTCGAGACCTTTCCAAAGGATGAATGCTAATTACGAGCTGCACAACCCACGGGAGAAGGAGACATCACAACCTTCCCTAAGCTAATGCTCCTCCCACACTATACATATACATTTGTTTTTAAAAACACACCAACCGAGCGAGCTCATAATTAACACCTCCTAGAGTACTTAGTCAAGAGGGTTCCATATGCCCCTCGCGTGGTTAGTCTGTGAAATCGCTTGGCTTAGTGACCCAAGTACTCGGTCCTTAGGGACCCGGCATACCACCACATCCAAAAACCGCACCATCCATCCAATATGCCCAAGTCTAAATCAATCTTTTATTTTCAGTTTTGATTTTACAAATTAATCAAAGCACAAGTGCTGGACATATAGGAGTAATAATCATTTTGAGTGATCAAGACCATCGACTAAGTCGATGATCGCCCATTCTACCGAAAACTAAGCATGTCTAAGCAATTTAAATCGAAACTACTAAGTGATAGGAGCTCATCCAACGAGCTCCCACCACAGCAAATAACCTAGGCTCATGGTAGTAGAGGATAAACAATTCCTACAGATCATGCATCTATAGGCTCGCTAGCGACATTTAACACAAAGTAGCATGCATACATAGAAGTAAAACAAAGTATTAAGCTTTAAAGTAATGGGACAATGATGGAAATGGTCAAACTGCTTGCCTTGTTGCTGGTGGTCAAATTGTGGCAGAGGGTCGCTCTCGGGATCACCACAAATGTCGAATCCTAACGAAAAGCGAGAAAGAACCGATAAGAACGACGAAAAACAACAAAGACAGCACAACAAATGAACTCCAAAAGCTATGAAAATTTTACAGCAGCAAGACAATGATTTATCATGACTTTAGCAACAAGAACCAATTGATTTGGATCCTCAATGCAAAAGATATGATGAAATCAATTCTGCTCAGCCTACTAAAATACCAAACTGCACTATTCACTAATTTAATTATGAGGCAACATTTTCTATAACAGCAGCGAAGCTGAAAATTTTACTGTAAAACCAGCACCTCATGAGATGAATAACACAATTGAGTTCATCTCATTTGGAGCTATATTGCACTTTCTATAAATTTTCAAACACAAGAACTTGAACAAAATTATAATGCACAAGTTCTCAATTTCCTAACAACAACATGCTCAAAACTAATTTTCACAGTGAGTTCACTAAGAGAGGAAACCAACAAAGTTGGTCTCACCCAAAATAGCCTATAGAGCATTAGTTATACATTTTACAAGTTAAGTATTGTTTTTGAGTGTATATTTAAAGTGAGTTTTAAAACCTAACGGCAAACTGTGCTCTGGAGCTGAACTCAACTTACAATCATTTTTGGATTAAAGTCAAGTTCAAGACAGAGCTAACACAATTTGAATGACCTCAAATGGATTTAAAATGAGAAAGATATGAAATTCTAAAGTCTATACCTTATTTCAGTTTAACTAAGACCTCACTGGAATTTCTAAAACCCATAAGGACAGGGGAGGTCGTGAGCCACGAGATCTTAAATCCAACGGCTCAAGATCTCCCAGAGAACATCACACACGCCAAGCGTGAAGGTCCAGAGGTCTGGACCTCTTAGCAACTCACATGCTTGAGGTGAGGGGAGGTCGTGGCCGTAGATGGGAGATCCAGCGGACCACAACACAAAAAGGAGGTCCGGAACGGACCAGATCTAAATGGGAGGTCATGAGCGGCTCAGATCAACACGGAGGTCCTCAGCGGTTGAGATCTTCCAACGGAAGATCCAAACTACCAAGATCTCCCGAGGAAGATCTACATCGTTAGGACCTCACAGGGAGGTCTGGGCCGGTCGAGATGTTCCAAGGAGGTCATTGATGGTTCAGATCGTCCGAGGAGGACCTTGACGGTTAAGATCTACCCGGGAGGTCATGAGCAGCCGAGATGGCCTCGGGAGGTCCTAAGGGAGGTCCTAACGTCACAGACCTCCGTGGAGGTCTGGGCGGCCACGATTGCGCAAGGGAGGTCTTGGACGCTCGGATCTCCTGGAGGAGGTCCGGGCGTTCGGACTCCAACGCGCACGAGTTTTGGACATGAGATAAATCTTGTACCGGACATCAAGGAGGTCCGCTGGCGGAGGTCTTAAATGCACGCATTAAAGGGTGGATTTAAGGCGCTAAGACATCAATGATTGCGATGATTGGGCATTTAAAGCGGTGAATTTATGTCCTAAAAGCGATAATGACACGCTCGGGACGTCCGGCAAAATCCGAGCGCAAAGATGTGGTCATCGCCGGCGATGTAGACCTCGCCGGCGAGATCAATGGTACCACCGAGTGCACAATAACGTTGCGCACCGGTGGGCCTTCTCTCAACGGCGGCGGCGGCTTTGAACGCCGGCGAGCGAGAGGGCAAGGTTGACCAAAGACGGCCAAAATTAAAACGCAAAATGAAGCTCATGCGACATTCAAGCGTATGCCAAAAAGCTCGCGACAACATTCAGCGGGTGCCAGCAACTAAGGGACTACAGGAGGTGTACAGGAGGTCCTAAGGTCTTTGGGGAGGTCGTGGAGGTGATGGCCGGTGTTGGGGAAGACAGTGAAGCTTCACCGCCCAAGACACCAGCTCCAAGCTCCTCTTTGTCCCCCTCTGCAAATGTCCAACAACTCAAGTCAGGACTTGGTCCCAGAGGGAAGGCACAAATGGAAGCAAGGAGAAAGGTGGGAAACCCAGGACCCTTGTCCACCGAGGAACTTCAAGTCCAACAATGGCGGCCAAGGAGCTCTGCGGCTTAGAGTTCACAAGCACAGATGGGTGAGCAAAGAACAATGGCGTGCAAAGGAAGATAAAGGCACAGTGGGGGTGGTTTTATCCTAGGGCAATTGAGGTCGTAGACCACTGGCTAAGCTCCCTGTGAGCTTGGCCCATAACACGATCTTGGCATTGGACAAGACTTAAAGTTGACACTGATGGCAGGTGTTTGAGATGACGGAGGCGAAAAGTGACTGCATTAAATCTTGGTCGACAAAGAGTGTTGAAGTGTACCCCAAGGTCGACACGCATTAATTACCTTTGCGAGAGTTTGCCCGCGCAGAGGAAGGAGAAAACAGGAGGTCCTCATGACCGTTGGATAAGACACAGGAGGTCCTAACCATCGGATCTCATTTTGAACCGTTATGTTTTAAGTGGTGGGAGGAGGTCCCAGCCACACGATCAAGGATGGGAGGTCGTGGCCCTCCGATTTCATTAATCGAGAAAACGCACGTGGGGAAAGGGACAAGAGGTCTAAGCGTTGGATCTCCATCCAGCGGTGCGGACCTCGATGAGGACTTAACATACGCGATAAAAAGACATGAGGAGGTCATGGCCTTTGGATTTAAATCAAGGGCACACAATGACCGGGGAGGTCGATATGATGCATAGCAGGCAAGGGAGGTCATGGCCTTTAGATTTAGATCTAAGGGCTACGATCTCACGTCTTGTTGAGGTCTGAGTGTATGAGACACAAAGGGTCGTGGCCGTAGATTTTAATCTAACGGTGCACAACAAAAGATGGGGAGGTTGTGAGTGCTTGATAGCAGGGGAGGTCGTGAGTCGTTGGATTTGATCCAATGGCTCGACCTAGGTTAGGTGGAAGGTTTGTTTAGTTTAGGTTGAGAGGAGGAGGTCGGGGCCATGGATCTTGGATCCAAGGGCTATGACCTCACGAGTGGGATGACTTTGTTGAGTATGTTGAGGAGGAGGTCGTGGCGGTTGGATTTGATCCAGCGGCCACGACCTCAACAAATGGGATGACCTCGCTGCGATGGTTTAACAACTCGAGGAGGTCTTTGAGGTTTAACACGGGGGAGGTCATGACCATGGATCAGCGATCCAACGGCAATGACCTCATGAGGTGGGAGGTCCTCGCGGTGTTGACATGGAGGAGGTCGTGGTGTTGGATGTAAATCCAGCAGTGCGACTTTGATCAAGTGGAGATGAGGTCTGTGAGGTGCGGACATGGTTGAGCTGGACCAACTTTGAATATAGCTAGCCAAGGAGCAGTGTAGGCTTTTAAATTTAGTTTTAACAAATGAAACTTAGCAGAATTATTTGAGATAGCAAATGAACTCCAAATTTGATGAAATTTTAACTGGAGCTTGCTGACAATGAGACCAATCTTGCATAAAATTTCCAGAGGTTATCATGCAATGCATTTTCTCAGGAAATTCATGAAGGTTGTTTAAAGGATTGTTTTGCCTCCAAAATTATCAACAAGTGTTATAACTCATGATATTTTTGAAGGGGTCCCATATCAGTTTTTGGGACCAAGGAAAATATATTCAATTGTTTGGCACAAGATTTAAGATAATTGGAGAATGAGTTTGATTTTTGGTCAACAAGAGCTTTGTGTTTTGGATTACACAACTCTTGGACAAGAGTTACACAAGATTTTAGGGTTTTTCAAGATGTGAGAAAAAGTTTTAATTTCTACACATATAATTATACTTGATTAACCCTAATTATACATTTGGGATGTTACAAAATCTCTCCCCTTACGAAATCTCGTCCCGAGATTTGGCTCACTCGATAAAGAAAGATGGATAGTCCGCCTTGAGACGATCTTCTCTTTCCCAAGTAGCCTCATCCTCGTAATGGTTTGACCACTGAACTTTAAGGAACTTGATGGTCTTATTCCTTGTCCTTCGTTCGGACTCATCGAGTCTGTGAGCAGGGTGCTCGCGATAGGTCAAATCTTCACGGACATCGAGGGTTTCCAGCGAGCTTCCTCGGTTGGAACACGGAGGCACTTCTTAAGCCGGGACACATGAAAAACATCATGTACCCCCTCAAGTGCAGGTAGCAACTCCAACTTATAGGCAACGGCTCCTTCTTCTCGATAACGCGGTAGGGACCGACATATCGAGGAGCCAACTTGCCCTTGGCGCTTGAAGCGTTGATGGCCCTTCAAAGGAGAGACTTTGAGATAAACAAAGTCATTAGGCTCAAAACGTAACTCACGTCGGCGGCGATCCGCATAGCTCTTTTGCTGGATTGAGTACGTGCATAGCAGCTCATGAATAAAATTTGGACTTGGCGCTCGGCCTCATTGATTGAGTCCGGGCCAAAGAGAGGTCTCTCACCGTCTCGACCAGTTCAACGGGTCCTACACTTTCTCCGTACAAGGCCTCAAATGGTGCCATCCGAGGCCGGCTTTGAAAAAGCTTTGTTATAAGAAAACTTCGGCGAATGGCAAGCATTTCTCCCAATGCTTCCCATATGAAAGGACACAAGCACGAAGCATGTCCTCCAAAACTTGGTTGACCCTCTCGGTCGACCATCGGTTTGAGGATGATATGCCGTGCTAAAGGTAAGACGAGTGCCCATAGCCTCTTGCAAGCTATGCCAAAAGCGAGGCGTGAAAAGGATCCACGATCCGACACGATCGTCTTGACACACGTGCAAACTCACGATCTTGAGGCGATATAGAGTTCCGCCAAAAGACCTACGAAGTTCGGTCTTGGCGGGAAGGAAATGTGCCACCTTAGTCAATCGATCGATGGCGACCCAAATGGCATCATTCTTCTTGAGGGACGTGGGTAGACCGGTGATAAAATCCATTCGATCGAATCCCACTTCCACTCGAGAATTGGCAAAGGTCAAGAAGCGATCCAGCGGGGACGCGATGCTCGGCCTTCCTGACGGCGACACACGTCGCTTTTCGACAACGAACCGCGATCTCCCTCTTCATTCGGGTCCACAAAATCTCTGGCGGAGATCTTGATACATCTTTGTGGCCGGGATGAATGGATAAAAAGCGAATCATGGGCTTCATGGAGGATTAAATTCCGCAACTCCATGTCCTTTGGAACCACAAGGCGTTGCCCGAACCTCCGACGCCATGCTCATCCTCGGAAAGCACTTGGTCGTTCCGTTCTTGACATTTGCCTTAATGTGGCTCACTCCAACATCCATTGCTGGGCGGACTTGATCCGATCCACCAAGGTTGGTTGCACAACCATGGCGGCGAGATCCATGCTCAACTATCTCCAAGTTGAGGCATTTGGAATGCCTCGAGAAGAGGGTGAATGCTCCTTGAGCACTAAGGCATTACAATGCGCTGCGACTAAAGCGCATCGGCAGCGACATTAGCCTTGCCGGATGGTAGTGAATACCCATATCATAATCCTTGATCAACTCCAACCATCTCCTTTGCACGAGGTTTAGGTCAGGTTGGGTGAACAAGTACTTGAGGCTCTTGTGATCCGAATACACTTCACAGCGATTCTGGATTAGGTAATGTCGCCAAATCTTAAGCGCATGAATCACAGTACCAACTCCAAATCATGAGTAGGGTAGTTGAGCTCATGAGGTCTCAATTGCCTTGATGCATAGGCCACTACCTTGCCTTCTTGCATAAGGACACAACCGAGGCCTCGACGAAAGCATCATAAAAGATATCGAAGCTGCGATGGATATCGGGAAGAACAAGAATGGGAGCGGTGGTCAAGCGCTTCTTGAGTATATGGAAACTTGCCATGCAAGCATCGGACCACAAGAACTTCTTGTCCTTCTTGAGCAACTCCGTCATCGGCCCGCGATCTTGGAGAAGTTCTCGATGAAGCGGCGATAATATCCCTAAACCAAGAAAACTCCGCGCCGGTGACCAAGAAGAGGCGGACTCCATAATGAGAACATCGGTGACCTTGCTAGGATCAATACTCGCCTCCGCTGAAAGAATATGGCCTAAGAAAGCCACTTCCTTCAACGAGCGCACACTTGCTGAACTTGGCGTCTGTTGGTGCTCACGTAACTTGCCTAACACAAGCGGATGCTCGGCATGATCCTCATCGTTCTTGGAATAGATAAGAATATCATCGATGAAGACCACGACAAACTTATCCAAATACTCCATGAATACCGAATTCATGAGGTTCATGAACAAGGCGAGAGCATTGGTTAAGCGAATGACATGACGGTGTACTCGTACAAGCCGTGGCGAGTAGAAACGCCGTCTTTGGAATATCCTCGGGCGAATCCGAACTCGATGATATCCCACTCTCAAATCAATCTTGGAAAACTCGAGCTCCGGTTAATTGATCGAAGAGATCGTCGATCGGGGCAATGGATACTTGTTCTTCATCGTCACTTCATTAAGTGGGCGTAATCGGCCTTATCGTAAAATACCGCCCTTCTTCTTTACGAAGATTCTGGACAACCCCAAGGAGATGAGCTAGGGCGGATGAAACCCTTCTCTTGCAGCTCACTTAGCGCTTCTTCAATTCTACCAACTCGTTCGGTGGCATCCGATAAGGCCTCTTTGAGATAGGGGCGGTACCAGAGCCAACTCAATGACAAACTCGAGGTCTCGAGCGGGTGGCATCCCGGAAGATCGGCGGAAAGACATCAACAAAGTCACAAACTGTTGGGACTTCGCTAATATCTAGGCGGGCTTCGCTTCAAGCGCGAAGAGATGCGGATCTAGCGACTTCGGTAGCGAACCTGTCGCCGGAGGACTAGATAGAGATGAGCTTCTGGCGCAATCGATTTGCCCCATGTCTTTGGGACAACCAATCCATGCCAAGAATCACATCAAGACTCATTGAATGGAGAAGGATAAGGTTTGCTAAGAAACCTCGCCGATCTCGATAGGGACATCCTACACTCAACCTCGACCCTCAACTCCGAACCAGAGAGCGAATGAGTAAGCGGGGCGACAATGGAGAGAAAAGAAGCTCTCCGATAGCAACAAAAGACTAGAAACAAATGAATGAGATGCTCTGAATCAAACAAAACGATGGCGGGATGAGAGTTAACGAAAGTGTACCTAGCACGGCGTCGGTGCCTCTGAGCCTCCTCTGTGGTGATGGCGTTGACGCGACCACTACCCACGCCTTGGGTAGCCGGACGATCTTACGGTCTGAGCTACACCACCTCTGCCCGCGCCCTCCATTAGGGCGAGGGGCTCCTGTCTTCTTAGGGCATTGGTTCGCATAATGCCCCTTCAGTTGCATGAGAAACATGTGACCCATTGCCGGGTTCGAGGCGTCGCTCTGACTTCGCGAGTGCGTGGTGAGACACGGCTGCGCGAGGATGAGAAACAGAGGCGGAGTAACCTCGGGCGCCAAGAGTGAGACTGGTACCCCAGATCGCCGGCGGGGCGGAAGAATCGCCTGGATGACTTATGGGCCTCCACTTGCGCTTGCGGAATCCATAAGCTCTCGAGCCGCATGCTCGGCGACGATGGCCTTGTCGACCAAGGTCTGAAAATCGAGGAAAGTCGACAATGGATAGCTTGTCCTTCGGCTCCTCGGACAAGCCACGCTGAACTTGGCACCTTAGCCATATCGGTGGCCACATCCTCGGGAGCATAACGAGCTAGATGGTTGAACTTCGTAGACATACTCCATGGTGAGCTCGCCCTTGCTTGGCGCAAAAACTCACCTTCTTGATCTCCATCAAGCCGGCGAGGATGTGAGCCCGTCGGAAGGCGATCTGAAACTCCTCCCAAGAGGCGGTGTGATCCACGGGCTGCATGGCGAAAGCTCTCCCACCATGACAAAGCTGCACCCTCCGGTGGTGCGATCTGAACAGCGCCTTCTCGTGCTCCCGGCATCTGCGCGATCTGGCTTACGCTCCACAAGACGGCCAATCGTCCGCATCAAAGGTCCTCGGACCGGAAAAGGTAGGGGCTGAGTACGAAGAAACTCCGCGAGTCCTCCACGCGGTGATGGGCGTTCCTCGCCCGGATCACAAGCTCCGGTAAGTGCGGTGGTGTTGCGCGATGGCGTCGATAGAACTCTCTGTCATCCGCGGTTGCGCCGATCAAGAAGAACCTCGGCCATGGTGGAGGAGGAGCTCCTCGTCCGGACCACCGGCCGCCTTGGCCGCTACGAGTGCGTCCGGCCATCCTGTTACAAGGAATTTTTGGTTAGCAACTAGACCCGAAATCAAAGCCTTAAAGAAAGCAAAGCCAACGACTAGGGGAATGGAATATCACCCCAACCGAAAGCCAAAATCAGCGGTTATTTAAACTTTAAAAAGCTTCTAAAAGACCCTAAAAACAGCCAAGAAACACCAAAAGCAAGGCTCAACTTCTCAACTCAACTAACCCGTATTGAATGAACGAGTAATCGGTCGAGAAGATCAAAAATCAGATTGTAAGGTGAGAGTTAATGCTACTAAAGAGCAAGGTTAAATCAGCGAAATAAGTGTTAGATACTTAGCTAACTAGTATCACATCTTACCCTTTTATTCCCACAAGTTTTAGTTGATTAACCTCTCATTATCTATCCTAATTAGACACCTTTGAGACTGCTGTCCGGAAATTTGATGCTTGCTGTCCAGGCTTCGCATCCAAGCTCCTTGTCGAATCACCGACTCCAAAACTTCAAAACCTTGTAGTGGGCAGCTCACACTTCAATTTGCCAATCTCATTGGTTCTCCCAAAAACCCAGTGTTAATCGATAACAACTATTTTGTAGAAGGGAAGAGAGGAAAACAACTTTTAAAACTCAAATTAGAGTGGGATGAGAAGAAAGCTAAGATAGGTAAGGAATAAAATCCGAGAATTTACCTAAGCTTTCAAAACTCATTTGATGCTTTGAAAATAGGTTTTCAAAATATCCTAAGGACGACCAAGCTTGCGTTACTACGGTCGATATGGCTCGATACCAACTTTTGTGAGACCGACGCGTTTATTAGGCTCATAATACTTAGTCATCCGATTGACCTAGTATTATCAACCAAATAAACCCGGTCTCGAGAGATGTATACTTCCCGAATGCACGTATACATACCTCACAACAAAAGAGTATATCAATTCCATACAACACATAGAACATAAGCAACAAACCGAAGTTAATATTAATATGGAATAGATATTACAAAAGAGGCCCTTAGGCCAAAAAGCGATAAATACAAAAAGATAACAATGGAAGCAAAAGTGCCATAAAGATGGCTATAACACAAAGCCAATCAGTGTGCCTTAACCCCTAGGCATCTGACCGGACCGCCAAGCTAGTCGTCGAAGAAACTGCAACACGTAGCACAAAAGAGAGGCTCTTGGAGCTCTCCTTCTTCCTCTGCAACAAAAGCCACAAAAATTGCCACAACCACGGCGGATGAGTACATAAAGTACTCATAAGACTTACGTGTGAGATAACAGAACTATAAATAGCTACATGCAAGCTTTATTTAAGTGGATGAGGCTTTGGACTCATTTTAGCATAAAGCAACATTTATTTGCAATAACATAATAGATTGAAGGCAATTTGACAAAGCATTTTTAAATGGTTGAAATAACAACGCGATAATAACATAATAACAACAACAAGAACAATCCTGGAAGTGACTAACCCAAGTCACCACAACAATAGCATGAACTCCCGTTCATACCAACCATGTCAAGTTTTAATTAAAGGTTGTAGTCTAGTCTTGAGCGACCTTACCAAGCATGTCCATAACCTAGGGCGAGGCTATTGAATAGTTTTATCCTGCGGGGTGTACCACTGCACCCACACGTCGGACCGCCTTTCCTTTACGCACACTTAGAAGGTGTCTTGTGCACTAAGTCCTCTGAGACCTTTCCAAAGGATGAATGCTAATTACGAGCTGCACAACCCACGGGAGAAGGAGACATCACAACCTTCCGGAAGCTAATGCTCCTCCCACACTATACATATACATTTGTTTTTTAAAACACACCAACCGAGCGAGCTCATAATTAACACCTCCTAGAGTACTTAGTCAAGAGGGTTCCATATGCCCCTCGCGTGGTTAGTCTGTGAAATAAATCGCTTGGCTTAGTGACCCAAGTACTCGGTCCTTAGGGACCCAGCATACCACCACATCCAAAAACCGCACCATCCATCCAATATGCCCAAGTCTAAATCAATCTTTTATTTTCAGTTTTGATTTTACAAATTAATCAAAGCACAAGTGCTGGACATATAGGAGTAATAATCATTTTGAGTGATCAAGACCATCGACTAAGTCGATGATCGCCCATTCTCTACCGAAAACTAAGCATGTCTAAGCAATTTAAATCGAAACTACTAAGTGATAGGAGCTCATCCAACGAGCTCCCACCACAGCAAATAACCTAGGCTCATGGTAGTAGAGGATAAACAATTCCTACAGATCATGCATCTATAGGCTTGCTAGCGACATTTAACACAAAGTAGCATGCATACATAGAAGTAAAACAAAGTATTAAGCTTTAAAGTAATGGGACAATGATGGAAATGGTCAAACTGCTTGCCTTGTTGCTGGTGGTCAAATTGTGGCAGAGGGTCGCTCTGGGATCACCACAAATGTCGAAACCTAACGGAAAAGCGAGAAAGAACCGATAAGAACGACGAAAAACAACAAAGACAGCACAACAAATGAACTCCAAAAGCTATGAAAATTTTACAGCAGCAAGACAATGATTTATCATGACTTTAGCAACAAGAACCAATTGATTTGGATCCTCAATGCAAAAGATATGATGAAATCAATTCTGCTCAGCCTACTAAAATACCAAACTGCACTATTCACTAATTTAATTATGAGGCAACATTTTCTATAACAGCAGCGAAGCTGAAAATTTTACTGTAAAACCAGCACCTCATGAGATGAATAACACAATTGAGTTCATCTCATTTGGAGCTATATTGCACTTTCTATAAATTTTCAAACACAAGAACTTGAACAAAATTATAATGCACAAGTTCTCAATTTCCTAACAGCAACATGCTCAAAACTAATTTTCACAGTGAGTTCACTAAGAGAGGAAACCAACAAAGTTGGTCTCACCCACAAATAGCCTATAGAGCATTAGTTATACATTTTACAAGTTAAGTATTGTTTTTGAGTGTATATTTAAAGTGAGTTTTAAAACCTAATGGCAAACTGTGCTCTGGAGCTGAACTCAACTTACAATCATTTTTGGATTAAAGTCAAGTTCAAGACAGAGCTAACACAATTTGAATGACCTCAAATGGATTTAAAATGAGAAAGATATGAAATTCTAAAGTCTATACCTTATTTCAGGTTTAACTAAGACCTCACTTGGAATTTCTAAAACCCATAAGGACAGGGGAGGTCGTGAGCCACAGATCTTAAATCCAGCGGCTCAAGATCTCCCAGAGAACATCACACACGCAGCGCGTGAAGGTCCAGAGGTCTGGACCTCTTAGCAACTCACATGCGCGAGGTGAGGGGAGGTCGTGGCCGTAGATGGGAGATCCAGCGGACCACAACACAAAAAGGAGGTCGGAGCGGACCATCTAAATGGGAGGTCATGGCGGCTCGAGATCAACACGGGAGGTCCTCAGCGGTTGAGATCTTCCAACGGAAGATCCAAACTACCAAGATCTCCCGAGGAAGATCTACATCGTTAGGACCTCACAGGGAGGTCTGGGCGGTCCAGATGTTCCAAGGAGGTTATTGATGGTTCAGATCGTCAGGGAGGACCTTGGCGGTTAAGATCTACCCGGGAGGTCATGAGCGGTGAGATGGCCTCGGGGAGGTCCTAACGTCCTGCACCTCCGTGGAGGTCTGGGCGGCCACGATTGCGCAAGGGAGGTCTTGGGCGCTCCAGATCTCCGGAGGAGGTCTGGGCGTCGCCCTGCACCCAACGCCGCACGAGTTTTGGACATGAGATAAATCTTGTACCGGACATCAAGGAGGTCCGCGCTGGAGGTCTTAAATGCACGCATTAAAGGGTGGATTTAAGGCAGTTAAGACATCAATGATTGCGATGATTGGGCATTTAAAGCGGTGAATTTATGTCCTAAAACGACAATGACACGCTCGGGACGTCCGGCAAAATCGGCGCAAAGATGTGGTCATCGCGGCGATGTAGACCTCGCCGGCGAGATCAATGGTACCACCGAGTGCACAATAACGTTGCGCGCGGTGGGCCTTCTCTCAACGGCGGCGGCGGCTTTGAACGCCGGCGAGCCGAAGAACAAGGTTGACCAGCCGCGGCCAAAATTGAAAACGCAAAATGAAGCTCGCGCGACATTCAGCGTATGCCAAAAGCTCGCGACAACATTCAGCGGGTGCCGACAACTAAGGGACTACGGGAGGTGTACCGGAGGTCCTAAGGTCTTTGGGGAGGTCGTGGAGGTGATGGCGGTGTTGGGGAAGACAAGAAGCTTCACCGCCTAAGACACCGGCTCAAGCTCCTCTTTGTCCCCCTCTGCAAATGTCCAACAACTCAAGTCGGGACTTGGTCCCGGAGGAAGGCACAAATGGAAGCAAGGAGAAAGGTGGGAAACCCGGGGACCCTTGTCCACCGAGGAACTTCAAGTCCAACAATGGCGGCCAAGGAGCTCTGCGGCTTAGAGTTCACAAGCACAGATGGGTGAGCAAGAACAATGGCGTGCAAAGGAAGATAAAGGCATAGTGGGGTGGTTTTATCCTAGGGCAATTGAGGTCGTAGACCAGCGGCTAAGCTCCTGTGAGCTTGGCCCATAACCACGATCTTGGCATTAGACAAGACTTAAAGTTGACACTGATGGCAGGTTTGAGATGACGGAGGCGAAAAAGTCGACCAAGATTAAATCTTGGTCGACAAAAGAGTTGAAGTGTACCCCAAGGTTAGACACGCATTAATTGCGCCGCCGAGTTTGCCGTAGCGCGGAGGAAGGAGAAGAACAGGAGGTCCTCATGACCGTTGGATAAGACACAGGGAGGTCCTAACCATCGGATCTCATTTTGAACCGTTATGTTTTAAGTGGTGGGAGGAGGTCCCAGCCACACGATCAAGATGGGAGGTCGTGGCCCTCCGATTTCATTAATCGAGAAAACGCACGTGGGGAAAGGGACAGAGGTCTAAAGCGTTGGATCTCCATCCAGCAGTGCGGACCTCGATGAGGACTTAACCGCACGCGATAAAAAGACATGAGGAGGTCATGGCCTTTGGATTTAAATCAAGGGCACACAATGACCGGGAGGTCTGATATGATGCGCAGGCAAGGGAGGTCATGGCCTTTAGATTTAGATCTAAGGGCTCACGATCTCACGTCTTGTTGGGAGGTCAGTGCGCATGAGACAAAAAGAATCGTGGACCGTAGATTTTAATCTAACGGTGCACAACAAAAGATGGGGAGGTTGTGAGTGCTTGATAGCAGGGGAGGTCGTGAGTGTTGGATTTGATCCAATGGCTCGACCTAGGTTAGGTGGAAGGTTTGTTTAGTTTAGGTTGAGAGGAGGAGGTCGGGGCCATGGATCTTGGATCCAAGGGCTATGACCTCACGCTGTGGGGATGACTGACCGAGTATGTTGAGGAGGAGGTCGTGGCGGTTGGATTTGATCCAGCGGCTCGACCTCAACAAATGGGATGACCTCATTGCGATGGTTTAACAGCTCGAGGAGGTCTTTGAGGTTTAACACACGGGGAGGTCATGACCATGGATCAGCGATCCAACGGCAATGACCTCATGAGGTAGGAGGTCCTCGCGGTGTTGACGCGGAGGAGGTCGTGGCTGTTGGATGTAAATCCAGCAGCTGCGACTGATCAAGTGGAGATGAGGTCTGGCGAGGTGCGGACATGGTTGGCTGGACCAACTTTGAATATAGCTAGCCCAAGGAGCAGTGTAGGCTTTTAAATTTAGTTTTAACAAATGAAACTTAGCAGAATTATTTGAGATAGCAAATGAACTCCAAATTTGATGGAATTTTAACTGGAGCTTGCTGACAATGAGACCAATCTTGCATAAATTTTCCAGAGGTTATCATGCAATGCATTTTTCTCAGGAAATTCATGAAGGTTGTTTAAAGGATTGTTTTGCCTCCAAAATTATCAACAAGTGTTATAACTCATGATATTTTTGAGAAGGGGTCCCATATCAGTTTTTTTTTGGGACCAAGGAAAATATATTCCAATTGTTTGGCACAAGATTTAAGATAATTGGAGAATGAGTTTGATTTTTGGTCAACAAGAGCTTTGTGTTTTTGGATTACACAACTCTTGGACAAGAGTTACACAAGATTTTAGGGTTTTTCAAGATGTGAGAAAAAGTTTTAATTTCTACACATATAATTATACTTGATTAACCCTAATTATACATTTGGGATGTTACACCCTTTAAAGCTTAATCCTCGTGAGCAGGACCAAGTGCAGGTGACCTTTGTAAAGGCCTTGTCACGAGCTCTAGGTCGCTTACCAAAGGAAGTGGCGGGGGCATCGGCGGGTGCCCAACCAACTAGAGGACTTCGTGTCTTGTGAGTAAAGTCGCAACCTCTGCAGTGTAAAATATATTGAATAGCCGCATCCTCGGTTATGGACATGCCCGATTCTTTCACGCAAAGGTAGAGCTTTCTAAAAATTGTGGTTGGTTTTGTGTGGTTTTGCTCTCGACCTGGGTGGTCGTGTGCTATTTTTAAAAACTTGTTTACTTATGAATTATCTTTTCAATTTGTGCTTTGCAATCTACTTATGGTATTTACATTAAATCTTTGCTTTATGCAAACTAACCATCTGAGTTTTCTTTGTCAAGCCTTGCATAAATGTTCTCAGCATTCATTTTCCTATGGCTTCTTGAGTACATTCAAAGTCCTCATGGCTTATGCCCTCACAGTTGTCGATGGCGAAGACCTCCCGGGTGCTCATGCACTATGAGGAGGAGTTCGTTGAAGACCTCGTGGACTAGGGGCGTTCTCCACTCGATAGCTTTGTGGCTCGCCCAGTGGCCGCATGTTGTATATTTTGTTTCATTGCTAGTGTTCTTTTTGTTGTTCATCCTGCGTGGCACCGCTGTAAACAAGCTTGACCATAAGGTCTTTTGTCTATAAATATTAATTTTTCTGCTTCATCTTTTGTTGGTTGTATGGATGTGATGACACCGATGTTGAGTCTGTGCGAGCTAGCGATATGATCTTGGGACTAGCTCGTTGTGCATAGAGACTGGGACCTCCGGGTAGCCTTGGAGGACCTCCGAGTGGACCTTTGAGTCCTCCTGGGTGGTCCTGGAGGCTCTCCGGGAGGTCCTACGGGACCTCTTGGGAGGTCTTGGAGGACCTTTCTAGACCTCCGGGTGGTTCGGTTGGACCTCCTGGGTGGTCCTGGGAGACCCTCCGGGTTCTCTCGGGTGAGGTCCTTACATACACTAAGGTAATCCTCCCTAGCCCGACCACTCCATATGTCCGAGGTTAGGGCCACCAAAAATGTGCACATACTAAATAGTTCCTTTATTTTATTACGACGTTCATTATAGTATTTCACTAGATCCCTAGTTGTTGTCTATCTAGAAAGCGGAGTAAATCTAGGATTATCGTAGTTCTAATGTAATTTTGGAAAGAAAGCAGACTACTCAAAGCCTAACGATAAATCCTCGGAAGCAATTAAGCGATAGAGATTGGCGGGCTACTTGAGGATCGTAGTCGACTAGATCTTGATACCGTCGGGGTTGTATTGCAGCTGTGTCTGCCTCATCATCAATCCTTGCTTGGTTCGACACCTTGTAGCATGTCTAATCAAGTGCCTCGTTCCACCTGTAGACTTTGCAGACAATTCATGGCGACAAATTTTACAAATAGCATATGGTACCTCATTTGCCGCGGTGTCTTGCTTGGTTGTCGTATCGAAATTCTCCCACACTCCCGATGTAAACGGCCTCGACCTCTTAGCTCCAGTTGCCGTTGAGCCTGATGACGGAACTCCACCTTGCTCCTCCGGTGAAACCTCCGGTTGGTTTGAGGCGGCGCGATGCAGTTGCCTCCATAAACATAATTTCCTCCGATGAAAGTCCGTAATCACTAAGAGCAAAAGGTCGTGTGAGGACTATCCATAGCGCAAAATCGAAACTAACACTATTACTACTTTCATCTTAGCATAACAATAACTAACAATAAAAGTATTACAAAAATAGTATTGTACCTCTTTATTTGACTTGTCGATTTAAAATTGAAATTTCAAATTTTGGCACAAATTTTTGAATTTTGCCAAATTAGCTCAACAGTTTGAATTTGCACAACACAATTTTCAAAGAGAGAATGGAGAATGAAGGGGTGCTGAATGATGGGGGTATGATGGCTATTTATAGAAAAAAATTTCAGAATTTTTTGATTTTTTTTGCTATTTTTTAAGACCCCAACGGTCAAAAACCCCCCTAACGGCCAAATTTTTCGGCCGTCTTGAGTGTCGAACGCAGTCGGCTCGCCTATCTTGCGCCCATCTTCTTCTCCCAAGCCCCTCTCTCTGTGCCTTGGCGTCTTGTAGTGCCACCTGGCTCCTCGCCGACCCGCCTCCCTCCCAGCCCCCATGCCCGACTCGGCGACCCGCCGCTTCCTCAACCCCGCCGCCTCCTCGGCGCCTCCTCGGCGAGCGGCGGCATATTCTTTACCGTGTGATGAATGGAACACGTGTTGTATACTCTATATCACGCGACGTTACATGATCCTAAGACACTAACAAACAACCACCACACGGCTGAGTGTCTCACCGACACTCAACCGCCAACTGGTTGATAATTTATCAACCATCGCCCCACTCCGACTAGTCGCGACGCTTCACAAGGGATGTCTTCTCCAGGAGTAACTGCCACCACTTTGGAAGTTATTTAAGGATGGAGCGCGAACGAAAGGAGGAGGATCACCTTGCATCAGATTAGAGCAACGTAATCAGCCTTAGATTCATGTTTTATGTCTGATTTAATAGCATAGCAATCATCATACTCAGTGTAATTAGGATTAGTCCACCGTTGGGTCATGGACACCCCTGTAATATCCAGTTCATATCAATAAAGAGCAGTCCTATTCTCTCTCAAGAGATCTGTGTCATTTTCCTCTATTTTATTTAAGTAGATCGTGACTCGATCGGCGACAATAACCTCTGAGAGGAAAAAGTGTTTCAATGTTTGGAAACTTATGTGGATAGCGGGGTTTTCTATTCGGTAGATAACTAGCGATTATCGGTAGCTCTCGGTCAATGGGACCACCCCCTAGGTGCGAGGATTTTTTCTTGGCAACAATTTTTCTGGGGGGGGGGGCGGTATAATAGTCTACCGAAAATTGGAAAATTTTGGCCAAAATTTTCAACAAATTTGAATTTTTTGGATTTTAAATTTTTAAAAATCAAATTCGAACAAAATTCATCAAGCTGAATTAGTTAGCAAGATGTTCATCTAGACTATGGATTCGAATAGGCTTGTATTACTACACTCGTTCATCAACTAAACAAAATTCAATCAAATTCAATTTTTTTGGACAAAATTCATCCAAACCGGACAAATTCGGAACCGGTACCTAGGGTGTTAATGAGGCAAGAGCCCCGATAATCGGCGAAATAAAAAAAACCTGCCTTGTACCAATCCAGTATTCTTTATCATCTTGCTTTATGCAAAAGAACAATACAACTACTCCTTGTTCAAGCCTTGTATGAATATTATTTGCATATTATTCCCTACGACTTGCTGGGTACTATATATACTCACGGCTTTATGCCATTGTTGATCAGTTGCTGAGAAAGAATATGGGAATCCAAAAAATTTACAAGGAGTATTTTGAAGACTATGCGAACTAGGATGCGCTCCCCACTCGATTGCCGGTGGGCATGTCGGATTGCCACTATAAGTTATCTTATTTCCGTTGCAAAAGTTCTATTGGTATTTTAAGCCCTGTGTGGCAAACTTTGTAAACCTTAACCATAAGGTCCGTTGTTTTTATTTAATAATAATTTGTTTATTTCTTAGCTATTTCGTTGTATAGATATGATTTCCATCAATATTGTCACTATGTGAGCTAACTACTGATCATGGGACTAGTTCAGAATATACAGAGGGTCCGTATTTGCATGTTCGGGTCTCGATAGAGTTCGGAATACACATAGGGTCCGGATTTGCATGTTCGGGTCGTGAGAGTTCATAATATCTGAGAGGTCGGATTTGCATGTTCGGGATCCCGACAGAGATGGTATCCGAGCCATATCAACTGTAGGACAATCATAATTAGCATGGTCGTTTTAGTTAAAAAGAGTAAAGTACATTGTAGGTCCCTAAACTTGGCCGGGGTTCACTTGGGTCCAACATCTTTGAAAGTGTCCAATTCGGTACTTAATCTATTTAAGTGGGGCATCGGAGGTCCAAAATAGCCGGGCTGGCCTTGATCGGTGACGTGGACGGTTGACCGTGACATGGCCGCTCCAGCGTGGATTACAGCATGGCCTTCTTCTCCCCCGCAACAAAATCCCAGCGTGTCCTTCTTCTCCCACCGCCTCCTCCCTCCACCTCCCGATCCGCCGCCACCCTCCCCTCCTCCTCCCAAGCCACCATCGCCCTCCCCACTGCCCCTTCTCCTCCCCACCGGCTGTAGCGCCGCCTTTCGCCTCCACCCGGGCTCCCTCGTGCGGTTCGGCCCGGCTCGGCAGCAGGTTCATCACGGGGAGCTAGAGGAGTCGGCTGAATCGGCTCGCATCGCCGTGTCCGTCGCCTCGGCCAGCGTCCATGGTGGCGGCGTGTCGGCGCCAACGATGGCGGGCTCACCAACATCCACGAGTTCCGCGAGCTCTGCGACTCCATCCACAAGAAGAGGAAGTAGTAGCTTCCTGCTGCCGGCGATGGCGGCGGCGGCGGAGGAGCGAAGCGGAAATAGCGCGCGAGAGTTCTTGGTGCCCTCCTCCCCGCAATGATGCAGCTTCTGCAGGTGGAGGTAGTAGAGCAACGCCGCGTCCGGGTCACCCACGACGCCGAACACGCCGCGGCAGACCTCCACGGCACGCTGCTTGCCTCCTCCTCCGCATTCCCCTACTACTTCCTCGTCGCGCTCGAGGCCGGCAGCTATGTTCCTGCGCTTCGCCCTCACCTTTCGTCGCCCACTTATTGCTTTCGTGCTCTAGCAGCATCTCGAGACCACCGCCATCGGCTGCTCGTCTTCATCACCGTTCGCCATCGCCCGGCGTCTCATGGCGCTTCGCCCTCGCATGCCACAACGTTACCGTCTGGCGGCGGTGGATGGTGGAGGGGGAGAGGAGGCGAGGGCGCGGAGGAGGAGCGGCTTGGAGGCGACGGCGGTGGCCGTGGGGGCGGAGATCTGTTGGGTCACGGGTAGGCTATGATAGCTACAAACAAAAATTTCTACCACGCAAACCGAGGAAGCCATGCAAGTAGATGATCATAGATCATTACCACGAACCTTGTAGCAATGGAAGAAGGGTTGGGCGGCTGGTCCAGCGAAGAGCGCGTCGATGTAGTGGTCGTAGTCGATCGTCAACGTCCGACAAGTCGATGTAGTGGTCGTAGTCGATCGTCTCCTCCAAAGAACGTCTGCGGTTCCTTGTCAAGATCGCGGATCGTCCTCAAAGCGCAACAATCGTAGTAGCGCCTCTCGGTATCCACCGTCCCGGTAGGAACAACCGAACGCCGGTGTGCGGCACCAAGTCGCCGGGTGGAGCTCTCGGAAGATGGCGGCTAGGGTTTTGGTGGTGTTTTCACGCATCCTCCCAATGACCTCATGCACCTCCTTATATAGTGCTCGTGGCGGATCCTATCCAAACACGTTCTGAATTGTATTACGTCTTGGTTTGTTCAACCCGTTAAGTGTGTGACCACAGCAGGTTCATGTGTAGTTCGGTTGTGAGTCGGAAACCGTTTTCGACCACAAGTCGATGCGACTCCTAGCGAGCATATCGATTCGAATACACACAAATTACATCGGACGAACCTTAATGCAATATGATCTACAACTAGGTCCTTATCACTTACGACTAGGTCATATCTTTATCGACTAGTTCAGTATTTGATCACGACCAACTCGTAACTCCTTACGACTTGGTTTCGACCACTCTGTGATTACGTTCGACTAGTCTCGACTTGCTTGTATCTCCATACGACCAATCCGTGTTGGTCGAACTAAGTAACCTACTCATGTATTCTCCCTTTGCCTCACGATATCTGGTTGAACTCGGGTGAGATGTTGTGTCATCCATGGACTATTTAATGCTTTCTCGATCGAGTGTCGAGATAACTTTACGTGGTGAACACTTGACTACTAGTGGCATGGCCATGCACTTTCTTTATCCGATCTGTGAGGGCCCAAAGACATCTCTCTGTTATGTTAGGAGGGCAAATCCCATATCCCACCAGTCACATTCCTCTCCATGTTTGAGCATGCAAAAGCTACCTTTATAACTACCCGATTCACGGTGTAGCGTTTGGCAACCCCTAAGAGTGCTCTTACACATGTAGGAAACCATCTTGATCTCAGGTCTAAGGATTATTCATCATCATTGCTTGAGACCAACTAACGACACATAGATTCATAACAATCTCAATAGTGTCTCAAGGTGGGTCTTATCAACATCATGTTCTCTAACATGTGTCTATATTATTGGTTTGATATCTCCATATCTATGACTCGTGAAACATAGTCATCAACCAATACATATGCTAGTCTATTCATATGTGTCCTCATATGTTTACGACCGAGGATCGATAAGAATAATTTATTGCGAAATATAGAGTTTCACAACCAAGTCACATACTTGATAATAAATATTAACAATATTATTCTAGGAACAAGATAACACATTATCAATGTCATGAACATAATGAAATATAATCATCTTTATGATTGCCTCTAGGGCATATTTCCAACAAGATCTCCATGGTCGACGCAGAGAAGACGGCGGCGACCTCGGAGCCAAAGCCATGTAAGGAATGCGGGCGCCACCACAATCGACACTTCTTGGCGCGTTGGCCACGGACGCTATGCGTCGCGTGAGCAGCCTCCACCACAGAGCTCCTAGAGCTCCCGGCGAGAGAGAAGACGAGGAGGAGGAAGACGACGTGATCTTGCCGCCAAGGTCGCATCCGCTTTGGCTCCTATGCCGCCATCGAGGTCGTGATGGAGCCGTCGAGTGCGGAGGTGTGGGCGAAGCTTCAACTCGTCGTCGAGCTACTCCAACCACCACGCACACTGGGGATCCGATGGATGAAGAGCAGCGGCTTGTACCCGAGCTACGGCTCGACAATGACGGCGTGTGGGGTCTCGCGTCACCGGAGGCGGCTCGGCGGTTCTCTGACAGACGCCGAAGCAGCGGACCCGTCGGCGGGCGGCAAGCGCGAGCTGGGATGTGGACCCAGCTGCATAGGAGGGCGCCAGAGTGAAGAGCGATCGGTGGACACGTCTGAGTCTTGCTGGAGGCCGCCGCCAAGAGGCGCGAGGCGGAGGCGAGGCGTCGAGGCTCCCAAGATGGCAGAGGTGGAGGAGGAAAGGATGCGGCGAGGCGCAGGAGGTGGAGCGCTTGAGCGATGGGCGCGACGCCAAAGCAAGGGGCGCTTTGTGGAGGCGGGGCGTGGCGGCGCCAAAGACCTGGCCTCGCCATTGCTCTGTTCTACGAGAAGAAAGCGCAAAACATTAGCATCAAGAGCAAGAAGAAGCACCACCACAAGCACCACCATCACCACCAGAGGAGAAGAAGGCCACGCTGTCATACACGCTGGAGCAGCCACGTCGTGATCAACGAGAACGCGTCACGGTCAACCGGCCAGTAAGGCTGTTTTGGACCTACTTGACACACTTAAATAGATTAGGTACCGGATTGGACATTTTCAAAGATGTTGGATCCAAGTGAACCCACCTGCCAAGTTTAGGGACCTATGGTGTACTTTACTCTAGTTAAAAATTCCAAAATTTATTTTATAAATCAAATAAACCAATTAGCTTGAAAAATCGGGCCAGGCCGGCGGCCAACTCGCCGTGCCGTGCCGTGCCCGCTGCGGAGACCACGTACGGAGACTTCCCCGACGGCAAGCCCGAGCGTGCCAACCGGATGCCCTCCTGTTCGTTTTGTCCGCGGCAGGCTTCCGCCATGTGGTTGTTTACGAGCATCTCGCCTGTCTCCATCGTTATCACGAAGATCTCGAAATCGCCCCTGAACGGCCTCTGGCTTTTCTTGTGGCACCTAACCACAAAGTGGTCCTGGCTTGGCCAGGAACCCTTTGTGATGCTTGAATGGTCCTGCAATGTTACCTAAGAACCTGAAATCATCTGGACGCTTTTCACCTTAGTGACAATCAAGAAGTAGCCAACCGATATGATGTGACTCTGAAAGGTAGTTTTGTTGGATCTTGCAGAACGTTGCTGTGGCTCTGACAGTGGCATCTCATTTAGCTCTGTTCAATTCATATAGCGGATTAGGAAATTTCTTGGTCTGTATTGTCGTAGTTGACAGGTGGTCACAGTGGCTACAAATGGTCACGGTGATTAGCTAGAGCTTCAACAGGCTGAGGCTTATACAGTCCCGCAAGAAACAGGCGTAGAGCGAAGAAACGCATCTCCACGCCCACAGAGCCGCAAAATTGCTAGAGATTTGAAAATTGTTTCCCTGAACGCACTCTCGTGGCAGTGCCGTTCCTGAGGGAGGGCCGGCCGGGGCGACCGTCCAAGGTTCACCAGAGCCAAGGGCCTCCGATCCTGATACATTATACTACATATACGTATATGTATAATTGTATATCATATATATGCTCTATTGCTCTGTAGGGTTGTATAACTACTAACTAGATTGAGGTTAAGAGTGTAGGGATGAGTATCCTGATACATCTCTTTTCTCTGAATTAAGAGTATTGCAAATGACTTTGCTATATGACAATGTCTGATATTGAGATTTTTTAGTTTGTTAGAGATGTAGATTGTTATCCAAATATTTCAATTGCTTATTGAATCTTATTTAGTGTACCTGTCACTGTAGCATCAACTGAAAGAAGCTTTTCAAAGTTGAAGTTATTGAAAAACTATTTGAGGTCATCAATATCACAAGAAATGTTGAATGGTCTGGCTACTTTATGCATTGAAAAGGATATGTTAGATCACATTGACGTGGATACTATTATCAATGACTTTGCATCTAGAAATGTTAGAAGAAATTGCTTTCTATGAGTAGTTTGTATCTTTTTGATGTATTGAATAGCTTTGCAGTTGATATAAAAGTAGCACTATTTGTTTATGTTATAATAAAAGTCATTCCATTTTGTCTCGCACTAGAGCCTCCGAAAAGCCAGAAACGGCCCTGTCTCGTGGGAGATCGCTTAGTTTTAACCCAGAGACAGTGAAGGATGGGAGGAAGACAAGAAGTGGACCACTGGGATCATAATGATATACTAAGAGAATGATTTACAGTATAAACTCAGAATGAGGCGTCGTACAATTAGATCTATGACTGCACATAATGCAATAATTACAAAACAATCATAACTTTAAGCGGATTACAATATTGGAACTATTTCGTACACAAAACTACAACACTGTGTTACTAGAACCGGATTTCAGAATATGGCAGAACAAGCATACTTCGCTTCTTCTGTGCTTGCTATTGCAGTCTTAGGATTAGGACGAGGGCATGCCAATTCCCATGCTGTAATTTTCACCATGCATGATCCGAGCTTTCACATGGCTGAAAGAGATTAGAAAGCAATTAGGAACCAACGATACTATTGAAAGAGGTGCATTAGAAAATAATAAACACTACAGGTTAACCTTCAGGTTGATTGACATACACTTGCTCGGTGAGATCACCATATAAGAATACCGATTTAACATCCATATGATGAACTTCCCATCCAGAGTGTGCGGCAAGTGCAAGCAGTACTCTTACCATTTCAATTCTTGTCACAGGTGCAAATACTTCTTCATAGCCAATGCCATGTTTTTGAACGTGTCCCTTTGCTACAAGTCTGGCCTTATAGCACACAATATTACCTTCGGTATCTCTTTTCAGTTTATATACCCACTTCAGTCCTATGGATTTATGACCATGTCAAAGAGAAGTCAACTTCCAGGTGTTATTTTTCTCAATTGCTTCCAGCTCAACCTTCATTGCATATCTCCAATGCTCCCCCTTCGATGCCTCCTATAAGTTAGCAGGTTCTTCCACATCCATCATATACAAATCTCCCATATGTTTCAACGGCTCAGTGTGGTCATATATTTCCCTCAAGCTTCTATATTTAGGTGCTACAGTTTCTAGTGTGGACTAAGCCGAGCTTTCAGTTGTTTCATAACCATTGTCGGTGTCTGTAACAGTTGTATCCAGAATTTGTGACTGCGACGCAGTTGGTGTTGTAGAGGCAATAGGTGAAGCGAGTTCGTCATTGTCCTCTCCATCGACAGTGAAAGTAACCCAATTTCGCATTTCTTGACTTGTTTCTTGATTATCTTCCCACTTCCATTGTTGATCTTCTTGAAAGACAACATCTCTTGAGACAATAATCTTACTGTCAATAGGGTTAAGCAATTTGTGAGCTTTGCTGCCCGGCTCGACGACCAAATATATCAACTTTTGGCTGCTGTCATTGAGTTTCTTCAAGTATGTGGTTACCTTAGCATATGCTAAGTAGCCAAACACTCTTTAGTATTCTAGGTTTGGTTTTCTTCCACTCCATGCTTCATATGGTGTGATGCCATCCAACACTTTTGTCGGAACTCGATTGAGAATATACACCGCATGTCTTACCGCCTTAGCCCAAAATTTGCACGTCATAGACTTGCTATTCAACAGGTACTTCTGGAACACTTCTTTAGCTTCACTCTTCTTCTTAAGCATAAAAAAAATCCACATAACTCTTGAAAAATCATCCACTAGAAGGAGGAAGTACCTATTTCCAGCATCAGTAGCAGGTGTAATTGGTCCACATATATCAATGTATACCAGTTCCAATGGTCGTGAGGCTCTGTGACTCGCATGTGTTGGGAAAGGTGACCTTGTCTGCTTGGCAATGATACCACCTTCACAAACTTGAGTAGGATGATCAATATGTGGTAGACCAAGGACCACCTTTTTGTCTGATATCTGTTTCAAAGACCGAAAGTTCACATGCCCCAATCTCGCATGCCATAGCCACGCAGGGTTTTTAAGACTTACACTAAAACATATCGATTTGCATGTATCCAGTTGAATCTTATATAGCCTATTTGGTGTACGAGGAACTTTCATCAGTAGCTTTCCATCTCGGTCATGTAGAAGCAGCACAGAGCCTTGTAGTGCTATATTACAACTATCTTCAATCAATTGACCAAGGATGATGATATTGTTGCAAAGTCTTGGGATGTAGTAAACATCTGACAATAGTCTTTGCTCTCCATTCTTGCATTGAAGTAGAATTGAGCCTTTCATTTCTATGAATACAACAGAACCATCTCCGAATTTAACCTGCCCACGGAACTCCTGATTGAGCTCTCTGAATTTTCCCAACTGTCCAGTCATGTTATTAGAAGCTCCATTGTCAAGGTACCAAATATCTATGTCGACCACCTCTTCACTAATCCTTAGTAGCTTTGGGTGAATCCCTTCTTCAAGCATGACTAGCCCAAACGATTTCTCTTCACCAATAGTAAGCAATAGAGCCGGTTCTTTCTCCTCTTGAGCTTGTGACAAATTTGCTTCCACCTTTTCTTTCTTGTTTCGATAGTGAGAAGCATAATGGCCAAACTTTTGACACTCAAAGCATTTAATACGACTTCGGCACTCAGAAGCATAATGTCCAAATTTATCATACTCAAAGAATTTAATTTTCGACTTATCTTACTTGAACTCACCATTGCTACGACCAGGCTTATAGCTGCGTCCGACAAAATCTCCATGACCACCTCGGCCACGACCATGACTATGACCTCCTCGGCCGCGCCAAGCAGAGCTACAACCACCTTGATTTGATGCATAATCTCGCTGAGTCTGCTTGTTCTCTCCCTTCAGCTCAGCTTTCACAAAATAAGGCTTGATCGTTGCGAGCCTTGCAACCTTTTAGTAGCCCGTCATGTGCTTTAAGAGGCCCAGTTACCTCTTCCAGCTTCATGCTCTCAAGATCACTAGAATATAAAAGAGTTGTGACCATAGGCACGTACCTCTCGGGTCGGGTAGTACTCGCAAGTATTTCTCGACCACATCAATTTTCTCCAATTTATCGCCAAGAGCTTGAAGTTCATTGACCACCGCCGCCAATTTTCATGTGAACTCATCTACTGATTGAGTTTTGCCCATATGCAATGCCTCATACTCCCCTCAGAGAGTTTGGAGATGAACTTTCTTCACTCGATCCACACCTTCGTGCGTAGTACGAAGAGCAACCCTGGCCTCTCGAGCTGTATCTTTCTCGACAAGTTGATTGAGCATCGAGTCGGGTATCACAACATAGATCAGCGCCAATGCCGTTTGATCAGTCTTCAAGTCGACCACCACAACCTCTCCTTTTGGATCGATCGGATCGGCTACTGTGTCCCAGACCCCCTAGGCACGCATATTCACTCGCATCTTCGTAGCCCAAGCCGAGTAGTTCTCTGAAGTGAGAACAGGGTACGGCAACGAATTTGGGTCATCCTTCGTTGTCGACGAAGATTCGTTGGGTGCCATCGGTCTCTTCTTCTCTGGAGTCGGAGGACCGATTTTCATACACCGCTCTGATACCACGCGTAATCGAACCACCTCCGACCAGTTAGTCGGAACCATCCATCCAGTCGAACCTCCTCGACAAGGATGTAGTCAAATCTCTGACCAGGTAGTCGATTATGACTAGGTAGTCGGGAACTTTCTTCCGATCACGTGCAGTACTCGAAATGAACAGTGGTCAATGATGAGTACTCGAAACCAAAAACTGATGACGAACAGAGGAATTTTGCGGTGCCGAACTGCGCACCCTTTTCTCTTTGTCTATTGTTTATCTTCTATTTTTTTTCAAACTTGGAAGACACAGCCGCACCTTATATAGGCTTGCTAAAAGCGACTCATACATTGACTCGAACAATACAACTCGGATACAAGTTGATTTCTACTCTATCTTTACTAAACAGACTCCGAAACTAAAATGAAATCTCTAAGACTTAAATTAGAATTGAACAAACTATTGCAGGAAGGATTAATTCCAACACCAACGATACTATTGAAAGAGGTGCATTAGAATATAATAAGCACTACAGGTTTAGGAGTTCCTTGCATGAATAGAAAAACTACCATTAGAAGGAAACGACTGTGGTCAACAAGAATGACTCACAATAAGATGCGATTTTAGCCATCAATCGGCTACTTGAGATGCAGAACTGGTTATGTTACACAAAATATGGAATTTTAGACCGGCCAATAGTGAAAACAGATGAGTGGTTGATTTAAGTCATTTAACCCCAAAAAGGAGGATGAGTTTTCATCGAGGAAACTATTGAGTTGTTGATGGAAGTGGAGAAGATGAAATGCTAGCAATATGTTCTTGGGAGATGGGCAACCAAGAAGAAAGTTAGCTTCAACTGAATAAGCATCGGCCGAAGCTTAACTCAAAGCTGTCTATGATTAGCAATGTGAACTTCCCATTTTTGGACAGGCTTAATAAAAATAAAAGATCAGTTTTTTCGTTTTGGTTCATTCTAGATTAAAAATGGAATACAAACTAGGTTTTGGGAGGATATTTGGATAGAAGACTCCTTTGAAAAGTCAATATACAAGCATTTATAATGTGGTAAGAAGAAAGAATGATATCGTGGGGAATATTATGAGAACGACTCCTTTAAATGTTTCTTTTTCATAGACCTATTATTGGGACTAAGTTATATGCATGGAATGATTTAATTTTGAGAATTTCTAATTTACATTTGATCTCTCAAAAAGATGTTTTTAGGTGGAACTTTAATAAGTCTGGACTTTTTTCAGTACAGTCTTTTTATATGGCACTAATTGGCAATCCTCAAGTCCCAGTTATAAACTTTTTTTGGATAATTAAAATTCCATTAAAAGTGAAAATATTCCTATTGTATCTCAAAAGGGGGGTAATTTTAACTAAAGATAATCTCCTCAAAAGAAATTGGAGGGGAAACAAAAGTTGTTGTTTTTGTATTAACAAGGAAACAATTCAACATCTTTTTATTGAATGTCTATCTGCACGTCTTGCGTGATGGGCTGTTCAATATGCTTTTAATTTATCGCCTCCTGTGAGTATAGCAAACATGTTTGGGAGTTAGATAGCTGGTATCCGAAAAGATTTAAAGTCACAACTCCTAGAGCTAGTGTCTTATGTTGGTCTATCTAGTTATGTCGGAATGAAGTTATTTCTGACAAAAAGATTATCACTAATCCCTTGCAGGTTATCTTTTTGAGTGAGCACTGGCTGAGGGCTTGGGCCAATTTGCAGAAACCGGCATAGAAGGAGTCTCTGTTGGCCGAAAGCGAAAGGCTGGAGGTAGTGGCGAAGCAAATTTTAAACATTCATGGGTTGCGGCTTAGTCATAGGATTTGTAATGACTGAGTTTAATTTTCAGTCGTTGTTACCTTGTAAGGTTTTAAGCCACTTTTACCAGCTTTGGTTACTTTGATGTTTTAACTTTTTAATAAAATAGGCTATGTGCATCTTAGATACAGAGGCCAAAAGAGTTTTTTCTCTTCCATTATCTAAAAATTTGAGTCCATCCAACGTCCGATCTGTAAGCAACTAGGTGAGGAACGCCCCGCTCGGAGGTAATATCGTAATACGCAGCCGCCTAAAGCAAAGGGCTCGGAGGTAATATCGTAATACGCGACCGGCACCGACTAAAGCAAAGGCATGTTGTGAGACGCCATGTAATGCAAGCAGCTAGGATAGAATGTCTACAGCGATCACTGGGTCGCGCTGCGATGACAGACTATTGAGTCGATAACACAGTACATACGAGCATATATTATCTGAATTACGGATACTGAAAGGTATACTGGGAGCGATATAATATTGAGACACACAAGCCTTTTACAACATCCCAACGTTAGACAATCGTGACCTTTGTTGTTCTTAGATAATTTCTACATCACACAAGACTGTTCTAAACCGTACGTGCAGGATTGGTTCTTCCATTGCCTTGTACAGGAAGTAGATCACCATATGTAGCACATTTGCCCGATCTTCTGTAATGAAGTGTTGTGATTGATCTGTACGGCGGAAACATATTTGCTTGTGGCCTGAAGAAGAGTTCAACGCATACAACTTAGCCACAACAAAAGAGAACTTGCATTGAAATGAATTCTGCTGAACGACCTATAAACTCTAAACAAGGAAATGCTCTTTTATTATATGGCCCGTAATGTTTTTCTGTCCAACAGGCACAAGATAATAGGTGATATACAATCCATGGAAGTAAATACTAGTGGAACATTAGCACTGAAAGGTGCCAACGCTAGGAAAGTGAGTTTTCGGAACATCACAGTAGAAATTGTTGGATATGGAAAATATGGCATATTACCTTTGCATCAACATAATTCGAGATAATCTGAAGGATAGAAGCTTCAATGTAGCTGCTGGCATGGTAAAAGCCTAAGCATAATCTGATGTATTCTGCAATGTTGTTGGGAAGTGTACTTCAATTCATATACTGCGCAGTCTCTTCCACTTCGTCCCTGAGCTGTGTACTGGTGGAGACTCTGGCGACAGTAATTGGACTAATGATGATGAATATCATCTTCCTAATGTTAACACCACACATGCACATGCTAATATAACCTACAGAGGAAAAGGAGTGTTTCAACGTTCGAAAACTTTGTGGATAGCAGGGTTTTTTATTTCAGCCGATTATCGGCGTTCTCGGTTCTGCCGGACACCTCCCCCGTGCGTTTACAGGATTTTTTACGGCAACAAATTTTTAGCGCGGGGGTATGGCTGATTCTACCGAAATTTTCAAAATTTTTTGAATTTTTCAGATTTTAAATTTTAAAAATCAATTTGGACAAAATTCATCAACTGAACTAGTTAGCAAGATGTTTATATAGACTATTGATTCGAATGGGCTTGTATTACTACACTCATTCATCAACTGGACAAAATTCAATCAAATTCAATTTTTTTGGACAAAATTCATCCAAACCGGACAAATTCGGAACCGGTACTAGGGGGGTCCAGTAGAACCACCGATAATCGGCCGAAATAAAAAAAAACCCTGCCCGATACCAATCCGTCTTTACTGTCAATACTGCTTTCTGCAAAAGAACAATACAGATACTCCTTGTTCAAGCCTTGCATGAATATTATTCCCTATGACTTGCTTGGTACTTTATATACTCACGGGTTTATGCCATTGTTGATCAGTTGCTAAAGAAGAATCCGGGAATCCAAAAATTTTACAAGGAGTTTTTTTGAAGGCTATGTGAACTAGGATGCGCTCTCCACTCGCTTGCCTATGGGCATATCGGATGGCCACTTTAAGTTATCTTTTTTCCGCTGCAAAAGTTCTATTGGTATTTTAGGCCCTAAGTGGCAAACTTTATAAATCTTAACCATAAGGTCCGTTGTTTTCATTTAATAATAATTTGTTTATTTCTTAGCTATTTCGTTGTATAGATATGATTTCCATCGATATTGTCACTGTATGAGCTAACTACTGATAATAAGACTAGTTTAGAATATACAGAGGGTCTATATTTGCATGTTCGGGTCCCGCAGAGTTCAGAATACACATAGGGTCCGGATTTGCATGTTCGGGTCCCGACAGAGTTCATAATATACAGAGGGTCCGGATTTTCATGTTCGGGGTCCCAACAGAGATGGTATCAGAGTCATATCGACTGTAGGACAATCATAGTTAGCATTGTCGTTTTAGTCAAAAATTCCAAAATTTATTTTATAAATCAAATAAACCAATTAGCTTGAAAAATAGGGCAAGGCCGGCCGGCCACCTCGCCGTGCCGTGCCCGCTGCGGAGACCAGGTACGGAGACTTCCCCGACGGCAAGCCCGAGCGTGTCAACCGGATGCCCTCCTTTTTGTTTTGTCCGCGGCAGGCTTCCGCCATGTGGTTGTTTACGAGCATCTCGCCTGTCTCCATCGTTATGCGAAGACCTCGAAGTCGCCCACGAACGGCCTCTGGCTTTTCTTGTGGCACCTGACAACAAAGTGGCGCTGGTTTGGCCAGGAACCCTTTGTGATGCTTGAATGCTCCTGCAATGTTACCTAAGAACCTGAAATCATCTTGACGCTTTTCACCTTAGTGACAATCAAGAAGTAGCCAACGGATATGATGTGACTCTGATAGGTAGTTTTGTTGGATCCACCTGTGTCTTGCAGAATGTTGTTGTGGCTCTGACAGTGGCATCTCATTTTTCTCTGTTCAATTCATATAGCGGGTTTGGAAATTTCTTGGTCTCAGATTATCGTAGTTGACAGTGGTCACAGTGGCTACAAATGATCACGGCGATTAGCTACTTCTTGAGCTCATCTGATCCCATAAAGAAAGCAGTAGAAGCGAAGAAACGCATCTCCACGCCCACAGAGCCGCAAAATTGCTAGAGATTTGAAGATTGTTTCCCTGAACGCACTCTCGTGGGAGATCGCTTAGTTTTAACCCAGGAACAGTGAAGGATGGGAGGAAGACAAGAAGTGGACCACTGGGCTCATAATGATTTACTGAGAGAATGATTTACAGTATAAACTCAGAATGAGACATCGTAAAATCAAATTGTAACATCCCGTTTTCGGACGAGTAAATAGTGCTTACTATTTCGGTTTTCCGCTGTATTTCAAATTAGCAAGTATTTTCGAAAATCTTCTCTCTTCTTTAAGCTCAGGTTTGTATTTCAAATATCCTTGATCTCTGAAATTCAAATTCAAGTTTGAAATTCCTCCTTTTCAGATTTCGGGCTTTTTCCTCAAGTGGGCCCTTTTCTCATTTGATCTCCTTTTCTTATCGGGCTCAACCCATTTTCTTCTTTCGGGTCGGCCCGTTTTCTCTCTCTCCCGGCCCATTTCTTTGGCTGCCCGCCTCCACCCCCTTCTTTTTCTTGGCCCAACCAGCCCAAGCAAGCATGCCCAAACTTCCTTGGCCTTTTCCCTTTTCTTTCTTGGCCTTGGCCCACCTGGCCCCTGGCCTTTCCTTGGCCTTTGGCCCAACTCCACGCCCGGAGCATCTTCTCCTTCCTCGGTCAACCAGTCGAGCCGCTCCCTCTCACTTCCTTCTCACTGCGCACGCCACTCCTCTGCGACGCCACCAACTCTCACGAGCTCTCTCTACGCCATCCTCTGCGCCTCGTCTTTGCTCGCGTCCTTCGCGCTTTGCACAAGCCCTCTGGTCGTCACCCTCGTCCGCCCCGAGCCGTGGCGCCAGCTTCGTCGTGCTCCACGCCCGCGTCACGTCGCCCCATCACCTCCCCATCAGCTCCCGCACCTGCCCAGGGCACCGAAGTCATCACCGCTGCCGTCATCTTCTGCTCAAGCGAAGGCCGCCTGTCTTCTGCTGCAAGCGCCTGAGCGCCACACCGAGCCGTCCACTCCAACACCTACCATGGCCTCTAGAGTCGTCGCCAGGATGTTCGCCTCCGCCTCGTCCCATCGCCTGGCCTCCAAAGTCGCCGCACCATTCGCGCTCTGCCGCTGTATCTACTTTGCTATATATCGCATCGCGCAGCTAACGGCTCTATCTGACCGCTGGCTATAGGAGAACCTCAAGCCCCCGACCTCCGCATTACTTCCCATCTCCATCGGTAAGTATCTCCAAAAAAATCACCGGATTGGGTTCTTCTTCCCCGCCGGCTGAATCCCCCTTTTTCGGCCTCCTCCTCCCCAACCGGCAGCCACGCCTCCCCGCCGCCCTAGGCCGCCGCCGCCATAAACCGCCCGGCCCATGCCGCCCTTGGCTTCCATCGCTGGCCCGCTCCAATCCTCCTCCACCTCCACGGGCACCGCGGTAAGCTTCCTTGTGCCGCCCTAGTGCCCATGCTCCCTCCCTTCCCTCTTCCCCCTCAGGCCCAGTCCGCCATCCGCCCCATGCCCGGCCGCTCCACGCCGCCTTGATCACCATGGTGCCCGCCCCGTGTGACTCCACCTCCCTTGGCTTCCTCCCCTCACCGGCCACCCCTTTTGCCGTCCTCCGCCACCCCTCCGGCCTTCTCGTCGGCCAAATCGCCTCAGACGCCTCCTGGCTCCTCTGTCCCCGGGTGCGCCCCTTCTAATCTCCCCCTCTCACTCCCTATGACAGTGGGCCCTTGCCCTTTAGAGCTATGGAAGCTCTTCGGTTCTTTAGCTCACCATACAGCTTGAAAATCATCTGTTAAAGTGATAACCCCCTTTGTGAATCATGGTTAGTTAATTAATAAAATTAATTTAATTAATGTTCTACTAATGTGTAAAAATCTGTGAGATGTAAGAAACTAATCTACGAATTACGGGAAATTGAATTTGAAGTTGTTCAAGAATAACTTATGTGGATCTCATCTTGAACAAGTATCTTGCAAATTCTATCAAATCTTCTTTAGTCCATTTGAAAGCTATAAACTTCTTTATCTCCCGATCTAAAGTTATCAATGTTAATTAAAAATAATCAATGTAAAGATAAGCTGACAGTAAAGATCAAGTATCCTCCCATACCCCAAAAATCATGAAGACCTTTAATTGATAAGTTTTAATTAAAGAAAAAGAATCTTTTAAATCTTAAGTTCCTAATCCTTATCTTAATTACAACTTATGCATGGATATATACATTCTTGTATAAGCGGCAAATAAGTTAAAAGTGAAGTAATTGACTAATATGCCTTTACAATCTATTTGAAATGCAAACTTAAATTTAATGTCTTGCTAAAAGTATCATCTTGCCCAAATAATATCCGACCTATCTTTATCTCTAAATATAAATCACCGGTGGTAACTAAGAATAATTAATGTTCCAACAATTCCAGGCACCACCTCATGAGATAACTCCAGTAACTTTGGACTCCAAGTTTAACTCGACTAAGTAAAATTATACTCTTCATATGATAATCTCACACCCTAATCTCTAATGTTTAACACTCCTCAAATAATGCTCAGTGTTCCTTCATACTCATATCTATCATAAGTCTAACCCAACTCATAATACTCCCTTACTAAATATCCAATAATTAAAGAAACTCTTGAATTTAAAAGATCAAGCTGTGTCTCTTTTTCCTCGATCGGCAATATCTTGCCATCTTTCGAATCCGAAGTGAATCTCCCCGCAAATGTTCCTTCGACCTTGATCCTCCCTTGTTTTCCCTCCCGACAGAGTTTCTCCGCCATTTCCCTTCCGCTCAAATAGTCATTTGACTTTGTCAAGCCTCCCCCATTCGCTAAATCTTCTCTCATAATCTCGATCATCGTGAATCTTATTCAAGCTCAATTGAATTTATTTGGTCTTTTGAAGTTCTTTGGATTTATTTGGTTTCTCGGTCGTTATCGTGTAATTAGAAGTTGGAGTCCCGAAGAAACAACGACTCAAGCGGGATAAAGATTCGGGTAAAGACGCGGGCCAAGAATTCAAGACCACTGACTGAAAAGGCTTTGTGTAAGATCAATGCCGCGGTAAATAGACCCAGGCGAGTCAATACTTTGATCATATTGATCCTACATTTTATGTAAATTATATTCATTTAAATTAACCAAAATTGCATGCCTTAATTCTTTAATCACATGTATGTTAAAGCTTAAGGTAGTTAAACACCCATTTGATGATTAATTAATTAATATGCCATCCATTGATAATTGATTCCATTATTCCATGTTACCCTAGTAACTATATGGTAATACTAGTTATAGGTTGTACTTAAGCGACATGCTAGTCTTGCTTAAGTACTGGGTATTAAATATCCCAAACATCATCTCTTCAAAGATGAAAATGATTTTGGGCAGTCATTGTGCGGAAATGACTAAGATGGTTGAATTGGTGTATTTTGCTCCTCAAAAACCCTAATTGCTAATACCACATCTGGGCGGATGGCAAGGCGGTGGGTGCTCAAGGAGCACGAGAGTGGTTGGTATGTGGAATGACACGCCTGGATGGATTAAGGACTTAATCTTGTCACGACCTCCCATGTTAAACAAGTACAATCACAAGTCTGCAAACTGCAACTTGGCTTAATAAATTTATTAAACCCTGAATGTATCTCGCTGGGTGGAGAAAGGGAATGCACAAGCTTGCGGTACATCCAGCTTGAATGGGTGAAGTTGCTAGCTGTTGTGGGTATTCCAACTCATGTATTGCCATGCAGTACAACGATCCGCATAGCGTATGGGCGTAACCCCATATGGGTGAGATGATGGAAAGGGCAAGGTAGTTTGAAAGGTTACTGTGACGGTCGCTCAACTACATGACTATAGAATCATGTAGGGTAACGAGTATGACTATCTCTTGTGGGTACAGTGTACAACCTCTGCAGAGTCTAAAATATTTAAACATCTGTGCCTACGGTCAAAGGCGGACATGTGAACTTAACTTGAGTTAGTTCTATTTCAAAAACTTTGTAGGTGGTATAAAAAATGTAGAGGGCTCACCTAGCCCTGAGTTTGGATTTTACCTGAGCCTTCGAACTCAGCGGTGGTAAAAATGGAGATAGCTCCAATCAAATGAAGCATAAGTAGAGTTTAGATGAGGAACCTCTCTTGACAATAAATATTATACAATTACTCTCTTTAATAAAATGGAATATGTTAAAATGCTAAGTGATAGGGCTTTGTAATTATGATAATTAAAAATGTTGCTTTAGCAAATAAAAGAACCCGAGCCATCCTTGTTAAGCCTTGCATGTATATTATTGCATTGTGTATATTGGCTCGCGAGCACGGAAGTTGTGCTCATTCTCGCTCCCCCCCCCTCCCAAAAAAAACCCTTAGGAGCAGGAAATCCTAAAGACTATGCATACTACGAGGACCCAGAAGTTGGAGGCCCAGGAGATAATGAAGAGTGGATTAGTTCCTTTAATTTAGATCTCGCCCCAGTCCAGCTGACTCCGTTGGTGCTTGCGTGCATCCGATATTATCTGAGTCTTTGGATAATATCGGACGCACACGGGTTTCCCCAGTCACTTGCCTGTGGAGAGATGTGCTCTCACGCCTTTTGCTACATTGTCGCTTCGCTACTTTTGTAATGTGTCGGTTTGGCATGTTCGCCCTTATTGTAAACTGACCCTATCACGGTCTATGTAAAGCTCGATGTGTTAACTAATGAATGGTATGGTTTAATCTACACTATGTATGAATTGATTCAGTGATGTATCTGTGAGTGCTATCTCTTGAACCGAGAATAGCACAGTGTCTTTCACAGAGAATTTGGATTCTCAAAATCCGGGTCGACACAAATCTATGACCGCACATAGTGCAATAATTACAAAACAATCATAACTTTAAGCGGATTACAATATTGGAACTATTTAGTACACAAAACTACAACAACGTGTTACTTGAACCGGATTTGAAATATGTCGAACAAGCATACTTAAACTATTACGTGCTTGCTATTGCAGATCTTAGGATTAGGGCGAGGGCATGCTAATTCCCATGCTGTAATTTTCACCACGCATGATCCGAGCTTTCACATGGCTGAAAGAGAGTAAAAAGCAATTAGGAACCAACGATACTATTGAAAGAGGTGCATTAGAAAATAATAAACACTACAGGTTTAAGAGTTACTTGCATGAATAGAAAAACCATTAGAAGGAAACGACTGAGGTCAACAAGAACGACTCACAATAAGATGCGATTTTAGCTCTTTACAATATAACCTTCAGGTTGATTGACATACACTTCCTTGGTGAGATCACCATTTAAGAACACCGATTTAACATCCATGTGATGAACTTCCCATCCAGAGTGTGCGACAAGTGCAAGCAGTACTCTTACCGTTTCAATTCTTGTCACAGGTGCAAATACTTCTTCATAGTCAATGCCATGTTTTTGAACATATCCCTTTGCTTATAGCGCACAGTATTACCTTCGGTATCTCTTTTCAGTTTATATACCCACTTCAGTCCTATGGGTTTATGACCATGTGGAAGAGAAGTCAACTTCCAGGTGTTATTTTTCTCAATTACTTCCAGCTCAACCTTCATTGCATTTCTCCAATGCTCCCCCTTCGATGCCTCCTAGAAGTTAGCAGGTTCTTCCACATCCAACATATACAAATATCCCATATGATTCATCGGCTCAGTGTGGTCATATATTTCCCTCAAGCTTCTGTATTTATGTGCTACAGTTTCTGGTGTAGACTCAGCCGAGCTTTCAGTTCTTTCATAATCATTGTCGGTGTCTGTAACAGTTGTATCTAGAATTTGTGACTGCGACACAATTGGTGTGGTACAGGCAATAGCTGAAGCGAGTTCATCATTGTCCTCTCCATCGACAGTGAAAGTAACCCAATTTCACATTTCTTGACTTGCTTCTTGATTATCTTCCCACTGCCATTGTTGATCTTCTTAAAAGACAACATCTCTAGAGACAGTAATCTTACTGTCAATAGGGTTAAGTAATCTGTGAGCTTTGCTGCCCAGCTCGACGACCAAATATATCAACTTTTGGCTTCTGTCATCGAGTTTCTTCAAGTATGTGGTTACCTTAGCATATGCTAAGCAATCAAACACTCTTTATTATTCTAGGTTTGGTTTTCTTCCACTCCATGCTTCATATGGTGTGATGCCATCCAACGCTTTTGTCGGAACTCGATTGAGAATATACACCGCATGTCTTACTGCCTCAGCCCAAAATTTGCATGGCATAGACTTGCTTTTCAACAAAGCTTCGTGGCCGTGTCCATCATCGTCTGTTTCTCGTTCCACTACTCCGTTTTTGTTGAGGGTCAGCAGAGTAGTGAAGAACCAGTGGTGCCCTTGACTCACAAATTGACTCAAATTCACTGGACAGGAATTCTCCTCCTCGGTCTGATCTCAAAGCCTTTAACTTATTTTCAGTCTCAGTTTCAGCAAGGTTTACAAACTTCTAGAACACTTCTTTAGCTTCACTCTTCTTCTTAAGCACAAAAAACCCACATAACTCTTGAAAAATCATCCACTAGAAGAAGGAAGTACCTGTTTCCAGCATCAGTAGCAGGTGTAATTGGTCCACATATATCAATGTATACAAGTTCCAATGGTCGTGAGGCTCTGGGACTCGCATGTGCTGGGAAAGGTGACCTTGTCTGCTTGGCAATGATACAACCTTCACAAAGTTGAGTAGGATGATCAATATGTGGTAGACTAAGGACCATCTTCTTATTTGATATCTGTTTCAAGGACCGAAAGTTCATATGCCCCAATCTCGCATGCCATAGCCATACAGGGTTTTCAAGACTTGCACTCAAACATATCGATTTGCATGTATCCAGCTGAATCTTATATAGCATGTTTGGTGTACGAGGGGCTTTCATCAGTAGCTTTCCATCTCGGTCATGTAGAAGCAGCAAACAGCCTTGCAGTGCTATATTACAACCGTCTTCAGTCAATTGACCAAGGATGATGATATTGTTGCAAAGTCTTAGGATGTAGTAAACATCTGACAATAGTCTTTGCTCTCCATTCTTGCATTGGAGTATAATTGAGCCTTTCCCTTCTATGAATACAACAGAACCATCTCTGAATTTAACTCGCCTACGTAATCCATTGAGCTCTCTGAATTTTCCCAACTGTCCAGTCATGTGATTAGAAGCTCCATTGTCAAGGTACCAAACATCTGTGTCGACCACCTCTTCACTAATTCAAGCATGACTAGCCCAAACGATTCCTCTTCACCAACAGTTAGAAATAGAGCCGGTTCTTTCTCCTCTTGAGCTTATGACAAATTTGTTTCCACCATTTCTTTCTTGTTCCGATAGTGAGAAGCATATTGGCCAAACTTTTGACACTCAAAGCATTTAATATGACTTCGGCACTCAGAAGCATAATGTCCAAATTTATCACACTCAAAGAATTTAATTTTTGACTTATCTTGCTTGAACTCACTGTTGCTACGACCAGGCTTATAGCTGCGTCCAGCAAAATCTCCACGACCACCTCGGCCACGACCATGACCTCCTCGGCCGCGCCAAGTAGAGCTACGATCACCTTGATTTGATGAATAATCTCGTTGAGTCTGCTTGTTCTCTCCCTTCAGCTCAACTTTCACAAATAAGGCTTGATCGTTACGAGCCTTGCAACCTTTCAGTAGCCCATCATGTGCTTTAAGAGGCCTAGTTACCTCTTCCAGCTTCATGCTCTCAAGATCACTGGAATATAAAAGAGTTGTAACCACAGGCACGTACCTCTCGGGTTGTACTCGCAAGTATTTCTCGACCATCTCAATTTCCTCCAATTTATCGCCAAGAGCTTGAAGTTCATTGACCACCACCATCAATTTTCCTGCGAACTCATTTATTGATTTAGTTTCGCCCATATGCAATGCCTCATACTCCCCTCGGAGAGTTTGGAGATGAACTTTTTTCTCTCGATCCAGACCTTCGTGCATAGTACGAAGAGCAACCCAGGCCTCCTGAGCTGTATCTTTCCCGACAAGTTGATTGAGCATCGAGTCGGGTATCGCAGCATAGATCAGCACCAATGCCGTTTGATCAGTCTTCAAGTCGACCACCACAACCTCTCCTTTTGGATCGATCGGATCGGCTACTGCATCCTAGACCCCTGGGCACGCATATTCACTTGCATCTTCGTAGCCCAAGCCGGGTAGTTCTCTAAAGTGAGAACCGGGTACGGCAACGAATTTAGGCATCCTTCGTTGTCAACGAAGATCCGTTGGAAGCCATCGGTCTCTTCTTCTCTGAAGTCGGAGGACCGATTTTCATACACCGCTCTGATACCACGTGTAGTCGAACCACCTTCGACTAGTTAGTCAGAACCCTCCATCCAGTTGAACCTCTTCGACCAGGATGTAGTCGAACCTCCGACTAGGTAGTCGATTCTGACTAGGTAGTCGGAAACTTCCTTCCGATCATGTGCAGTACTTGAAATGAACAGTGGTTGATGATGAGTACTCGAAACCAAAAACCGATGACAAACAGAGGAATTTTGCGGTGCCGAACTGTGCACCCTTTTCTCTTTGTCTATTGCTTATCTTCTATTTTTTTCAAACTTGGAAGACACAACTGCACCTTATACAGGCTTGCTAAAACCAAGTCATACATTGACTCGAACAATACAACTCGGATACAAGTTGATTTCTACTCTATCTTTACTGAACAGACTTCGAAACTAAAACAAAATCTCTAAGACTTAAACTAGAATTGAACAAACTATTGCAGGAAGGATTAATTCCAACCCGAACGATACTATTGAAAGAGGTGCATTAGAATATAATAAGCACTACAGGTTTAGGAGTTCCTTGCATGAATAGAAAAACCATTAGAAGGAAACGACTGAGGTCAACAAGAACGACTCACAATAAGATGCGATTTTAGCCATCAATCGGCTACTTGAGATGCAGAACTGGTTTTATGTTACACAAAATATGGAATTTTAGACAGGCCAATAGTGAAAACAGATGAGTGGTTGATTTAAGTCATTTAACCCCAAAAAGGAGGATGAGTTTTCTTGGAGGAAACAATTGAGTTGTTGATGGAAGTGGAGAAGATGAAATGCTAGCAATATGTTCTTGGGAGATGGGCAACCAAGAAGAAAGTTAGCTTGAACCAGAATAACTGTCCAGCCGAAGCTTAACTCAAAGCTGTCTATGATTAGCAATGTGAACTTCTATTTGAGTCCATCCAACATCCCATCTGTAGACTGTAAGCAACTAGGCGAGGAACGCCCCGCTCGGAGGTAATATCGTAATACGCAACCGGCTAAAGCAAAGGGCTCGGAGGTAATTTCGTAATACGCGACCGGCACCGGCTAAAGCAAAGGCATGTTGTGAGAAGCCATGTAATGCAAGCAGCTAGGATAGAATGTCTACAGCGATCACATACTATTGAGTCGATATCACAATACATACGAGCATATATTATCTGAATTTCACATACAACGGATACTGAAAGGTCTACTGGGAGCGATATTATATTGACACACACAAGCCTTTTACAACATCACATTCACAACGTTCGACAGTCGTGACCTTTGTTGTTCTTAGATGCTTTCTACATCACACAAGACTGTTCTAAACCGTGCAGGATTGGTTCTTCCATTGGCTTGTACAGGAAGTAGATCAACATATGTAGCACATTTGCCTGATCTTCTGTAATGAAGTGTTGTGATTGATCTGTACGGCGGAAACATATTTGCTTGTGGCCTGAAGAAGAGTTCAACGCATACAACTTAGCCACAACAAAAGAGAACTTGCATTGAAATGAATTCTGCTGAACGACCTATAAACTCTAAACAAGGAAATGCTCTTCTATTATATGGCCCGTAATGTTTTTCTGTCCAACTGGCACAAGATAATAGGTGATATACCATCTATGGAAGTAAATACTAGTGGAACATTAGCACTTAAAGGTGCCAACGGTAGGAAAGTGAGTTTTCGGAACATCACAGTAGAAATTGCTGGATATGGAAAATATGGCATATTACCTTTGCATCAATATAATTCGTGATAATCTGAAGGATAGAAGCTTCAATGTAGCTGTTGGCATGGTAAAAGCCTAAGCATAATCTGATGTATTCTGCAATATTGTTGGGAAGTGTACTTCAATTCATATACTTCGCAGTCTCTTCCACTTCGTCCCTGAGTTGTGTACTGGTGGAAGCTCTAGTGACAGTAATTGGACTAATGCTGCCAATAAGAGGTCACCATGAGGAATCATACGAAAAGAAAAATAAATGATGATGAATATCATCTTCCTAATGTTAACACCACACATGCATGCTAATGTAACCTACAGAGGAAAAGGAGTGTTTCAACGTTTGGAAACTTATGTGGATAGGCTCCTCAGAAAATGGCCATGGAAAGGGAAAGGTATATATATGTTGAATAATAGCTGCTAGTGGTGATAATACCACAATACTACGACATGTTTGTTATTTGTTTACTTTCGTACGCAAGCATCAGCAAGAAACCAGAAATATATCTAGCTAACACCAACATGCAAGTATTCATATGGCAACTACACTAAATCTGTAACCTATAGAGCTAAAGCACAAGCAAATTATCACCACCACCATGGACACATGATCATATGAACAAAATTACTGACCTGCTAACACGAAGCAGCTCTCAAAGTTTGAGGCTCATCAAGTTTAATCATGACCATATTACCATAATGTAGAGGTAAAGCCGAACAACTTCATATTTAAATTTGCTAACAGCTGGCAGAATAATAGTAAGAGCAATCGGGAATAAAGATGTCCTAACACCGAACTGAGGCAAAAGAAATAGGCATTCCTCTAATACCACCCTCTAGTTTGTACCATTACTCAAAATAAAAAATGTTGGAAAGTAGAGATACAGAAAGGAACAGAAAATATCATCACTAAATCCAGAATTGAATCTAATCCCACTTCAGCACGCAGCCGATGGCTTAACCCAACCAATAGGATCCTGAAGGAACTATAGGATGCATATTTGGTTCTGATGAGTAAAGCCTTTTGTTATTTGATACTTCACATATCGAAAGACTGAAATAACCTCACATAAAGGTAGAGAAGCATCTACTTTTCTACGTCAAAAAAAAATAATAACCAAACTTGATACATAAACTGACCAAAAAAAAGAGATACTGGAGTATCTTGAACCGCTGAACCCAAGCAACCTCGCTCTTTTCAGGACCTGATGAGATATCTCTAGACTGCTGACAGGAACAGATGATATCCCTGACGTTCTGCACAGGAAACTTTGAAGGATGAGGGGAACAACTTTTTCTACAGACAATGAATGAGAAAACTACAGTGCGACGTCCTATCTATCTCATACAAAACACAGCGACAACCCTGCAGCAATTAGCTACAAGAAAAGCATGAAAAGGCAAAAGAAGGATGTCGTATGTAACCTGACATCCATGAGGCTGCAACCATCTCTGTTTCAAGCTCGAGTCCATGATCAAGAGGCAACCTATTATAACAAGGCCAACAAACCAACATTAGTGAGGGGAAATAAATCAAATAAATGAGTTTAAAGATGAAATGGGCGCGCTCGCCAGCCTTGGTGCTGATCTTCAAAGACTAACTCGATAGAATTTCCTTCACTTGGTTCTCTCTGCACAATAAGAAACCGAAAAAGATCATGAACCCAATTTTTTTTTAAAAAAAGCAAAGGCAAAACAGAAAAGAAAGCAAGATTAAGAAGCGAAAAAATCAAGCAAATTACCTCAGAGACAAAGCGCTCATGCTTGTCGCCCATGCTGGCGATTTGCACGGCCATCTTGGACAACATGTCCTTCGTTTGCTCCCTCTGCACATAAATAAACCCCAAAAGATCAGGAACAAAAAAATCAAAACAAAAGGCACAAAGAAACATTGATCCAATACAGCGGACCTACCCTCCGCTGGAGATCCGCAGTCCCATCGACGACCGGCACCCCCGCTGCCGCTATCTCATGCTCTGGCGACGTCGACCCTCACCCTCACCATCTCCAATGCCTCACCCCCACCCTCCGCCGTCAGAAACCTAGCGAGCGGAAGGGGGCGACGGAGATAGCAGAGAAGCAGACACTACTACAGGAATCCACATCACAGACGGTTCGGAACGGTCATCACAGATGGTTTCCGAATCGTCTATATTTGTTGGTCTGTGATAATAGGCACTTATCACAAACGGTTCAAAACCGTCTGTGATAAAACCGTCTGTGATACGCACTATCACAGACGGTTTTTTGTTGAAACCGTTTAAGAACCGTCTGTGATCTTCTATGTATCGTAGACGGTTTTTAATGTAAACCGTCTGTGATCGCCTACGTATCACAGACGGTTTTTAATGGAAACCGTATGTGATACTGCTCTTCACAGACGGTTTCAACAAAAAACCGTCTGTGATAGTTCATTTCCCTACCTACCTTTTTTTGCTATTTTTTGGCTAGCCTCAGGAATTGCTAGCCATGCCCTCTGAAAACAAGCATGCAGACAAACAGATACATCACAGATAATCAAATTTTTGACAACTCAAAGTGATCATTACTCAAAATAAATTACAATAGATCGAATTTGTTCAAATATTGTCGCTATAGTTACAATTGGATTACAATTGAGTCAATTGTTTACAGGTGGTTGAGAGGTGTCGACGCGGTGAAACTCTGGGTCGGCGATGGAGTGAAACTCTCCATCATTGTTAATGATAACTACCTTGATAAATTCGCAGAGCTTCCCTCGAATGTCCCTGATCTCTTTCGCAACGAGTGCACCTAAATCTATGTCCAAGCCCTGTCGCTAGCAAGAAGAGTAAAGTGGTTAGCATATATATTTAAATTTATAATTATGAAATAATTATTTCGAGATTGACAAACCTCGGATCCTTCTTCCTAGCATTAATGATTAGTGCATATGATGGCAAACGAGATTGCACATAGCTCATCACTTCTTTGTCAAGCCTTTGCAAAAATTGAATTACATATATAGGTATAGTCATTTCGAGACGCGTTATTATGAAGTATGATATAGGATTATTGTGTTGTAGCGTGTACCAGAAATTGCATCCTGTGTGTTAGTCCGGCGCTCGATCCATTGTATAATCCTTTGTTGGCAACATACTCGATGAACGACCTACATGATTCCAAAAAGTTATCCTCGGCCATTTCAAACGAATGAAGACTACAATAGAGTTATGTATGGAGGAAATGAGCATACCTCTCGAGTATTCCTCTCAGAACGCTAAAGTCATGGTTGTTGTAGATTAGGGAATCAAGGTATATCACATGGTTCCTCTTGGGTATAATAACTAAAAGGATCCAGTGGTACCTACTCATGTATGTCGCTATAGTCATTAAACCTAAGTTCGTGTTGCGTATAAAGTACAAATGAAATTTGTATAGCAAGTAGTGACACTTATCCCTGGTTGTAGGGCACCACTATGTACTTCTTGTTCTGCTGACGAAGCAATGCATCCGTTATGTATTTCTCGACGAAGGACGAGTCTATTTCGATGGTTTGCATAGATACCACGTGTGGGTCGAGGAAACCCACCGGTTCTCGCCATGCCTGGGCATTTTTCATCATATATCTACACATAAGCAATGAGTTGTGATATTTATCGGTATTATACCGGTATTACATGAATGTAGAACTTGATTGTACACACTTACAGTGTCCAACATCGTAGAAGCGAGGCGTCAAGACCAACGAGGTTGAATAGGTCATATAAGTCGTTGAAGCCCACGACGAAGTACCCCGTCCCGTTGAAGAAATGCTTATCATTGTATCTGACGGTGATTCTAGTATCGCACCCCTTCTTTGCGGTCTTCTGCATGTACCAGGCATGCAAAGCCTGATAAGCATATCCAAATAGCGTAATATCACGGTCGGCTAACAACGGTTCTCCGATGACGTATTTCCCAGAATTCGCGGACTTCCCGGACTTGGGAGGCGCCTTAATGTTCGTCGATTTCGATTTGGCCTTAATGATTGGCAGCGTCTTCCTGCGAGACGACTCGGGAATCGATACGGCGGCACGATTTTGCTGTTCCTTCGGCGTCTTCTCCACGAAAACCGAAGAGGTGGCCTTTTGAGGCGAAACATGAGGTGGAGTCATCGAGGGTCCCATTGGAGAGGAATGGTCATGTCCAGATCGTGGCACTGCTGGGTCCAGGGCGATGTCCTTCTTGGGCCACTGGATAAAAGAGTGGATGGCATCCCCTAGTGTTTTGATCTCTTCGCTCGGGCAAATCTCCAGCGGGACGGCCATGAAATGGTCATGTACATTGTCCACCTCAACCTAAGCGTAACCTGCGCGCCACCGGCACCGTCTTCGCACCGCCTTCCCGGTATTGATACACCATCCCTCGCAAAAGATCAATAGAAATGAACCCGACTATCCTCACTTGGAGCTTGCAGTGCGTCGGCTCCTACAAAATGATACGCAATTAGCTAAGACGTCCTATAGGTCTATCTTTGGTTCATTCCATAGATGTACATTACCTTGATGTCATCTATCGATAATTGGATGTCATCGAGTTCGAATTATGCGTGGCCGACGCCATCTCGATGTCGAGCGTAATCGCTCCCCAAATTAACGAGGGCGGCTTGCATCGCCTCGGAGTTGATTCATTTGATCCCGCAATGCTGCTATCTTTCCTTCAAATTTGTCAGTAAGCATCTGTACCAACCGGTCATCGTGCTCGGCCTTGGATCTCTTCTTACTCCTATATGTGTAGTAGTCGTCCGCGAATCCATGACTCCAAGGTACGTTAACCCCAAGGCCTTGCATGCGACCCGGGTGCTCCTTGTTTCTCAGGGCCGTAGATAGTATATCCTTCTCCCTGTCTGCTTGGAAGGAGCCTTGGGAAGCTTGGGCAGTCAACTCACGCTGCAAGATGTCATCATGTTATTATAGACACTATGAAGTTATGGACTTATTAACAACTAGGTAGTTCGACATATTTACCACATGTTGGGACACTTCCTGGTTTGCCAGGTTTGTGAAAGAGATGCTGCCCGAAGACGTAACTTTTGCCCTCACTTTTAACCAGCTTAGGGAACACGGGTCTGTGATATCAGGAAATGGCCTAGTTGCGTTCTCCTCCTCCGCCGCCCATTCCTCGTATTTACCGCGCACTAGCAGTGCCGAAGTCTGTCTTGGGTGAGTGTTTCGTGTCCGAGAATTTTGTACACCGTGACTTTGCTCCTTAAATTCGGCCATTGTTTTCATAGCCACAAAGGCGTCCCATGCTTCCCGCATCAAGAATCTATACTTCGCGAAGGGCGTCTGACCCGTGTTCACGTACTTCGTGAAAAGAATGCTCTTAAAGGTCCTCCATGATTTATCCATCGTGAGCATCACCGTCCGTCGCACGCGTGCTACGTCTACTTCTGGAATAGTGAACATGCTTGAAAGTTCTGTCCACAGTGTGCCTTTCGCTTGTTTCGTCAGGTCCTTCCATCTTGGTATGGTGATGGGGACCCGTTCCCTTCCAAGTATCCCACAGATGGTCCAGAATCTCGTCGCTGATCTCTTGGGACTCAGAGGGACCCCAAAGTCACTAACCTCCGTGATGACCACGGCACCATGCAGCATTTTCGATTGTCCTCGTCATCTCGCTTAGTGTCATTATAAATCGATGGTGACGGCGGCCTCGTCGGCGCCTCTTCCATCTGCGGCGTCGGTGATGGCGGCGATCGGCGCCTCTTCCATCTGTGGCGTCGGTGTGGCATGCGTAAAACGGTGCCTCTGCCATCTCGCTTACTTGCTATCTATATAAGTTACATATGCAATAAGATTGCAAGTGTCCCAAATTAACATATACATATGAAGTATCTCCATGTCATTTAAACTGAATAATATGCTCAACATGTGCAATATTAGCAAATAATCATAATTAATTCCAGCATAAATATGAAACAATTAAGCATTAATCCAACAACATTTAAATGACCAAATTAACATGGAGACATAGAAACAAAATAGAATCAAGTAAAAAAATTTTATGGTGATTACTTCATGGAGGCCGACACACTAGAGTGTATCATTTGTTTTATGCCGTGGAGGATTGGCATGAAGCAAAGATACACTCAAGTGTGTCAGGATCGATGAAGTAGGCTATGTTTCACCTGAACGTTTAGGATGAACACCCAAGGAGCGAGCTAGCTAGCTAAATTCAGGCCTCGAGTTAGCTCCTATTCTAACACTCCTAACACTCCTTAATCCACCAGCTTCTCTAAGGAACTAAGCAAAGGTTTAATGCTTCATGTACAGAAGACTAGCCTTTAATGAAGACATAGAAACAAAATAGAATCTCCAAAGCTTAACTAGACTGACAATCTCTTGTGATCTTTGTATAGATAGAAACTAGTGATACGAATCTTTTGCCCGAGCCTGTCTTTGCCCGAGCCTACTTCATCGAGCCCGACACACTTGAGTGTACCATTTGCTTTATGCCGTGGAGGATTGGCATGAAGCAAAGGTACACTCAAGTGTGTCAGGATCGACGAAGTATTCTAACACTCCTAACACTCCTTAATCCACCAGCTTCTCTAAGGAATTGCTAAGCAAAGGTTTAATGCTTCATGTACAGAAGACTAGCCTTTAATGAAGACATTGAAACAAAATTTCAGAATTAATCCGAACAAAATTAATTAGCATTAAAGCATAATTCCAAAAGAATTTAAATGACCAAAATACCATATACTCATGTAATTCTCCCAAGTCATCTAAAGAGAATAAAATGCTTAACACAAACATCATGAGAACATCAAAAATCAGCATAGAGCTCGATTTTTAATTTGTTCGATTGCTCTCGATGAGGGCTAGTTGCAAAAGACATAGTCTTTGCCATCCGAAACCATTATGCCAAAATTAAGCAATTCTAGTTAACTATTCTAAATAAAATAACAAAAGTAAGCAATTCTAAATAAGCTAAAGTCTGATTCTAGTTAACTATTCAATCTCATAATATGGCAACAATCATCATTGAGCTATTAATAGAACCCACCACTTTGCAATTGTATCAATGAACCCATCACAGAGCAAGGGAGAGTGGGATAGAGCGAGTAGAGTGGTATACCAGAGGAGGCGTGAGGGAGTACCGGAGGAGGCGCTGGAGCCGGAGCGAGGAGGGAAGAAGCGATGTCGGGGGCGGCGGCGCCAAGGTCGGATGCGGCGGTGTTGGAGGCGCCGAGGTCGGGGGCGGCGATGTAGGAGGCGCCGAGGTCGGGGGCGGCAGCGCCGAGGTCGAAGGCGCCGAGGTCGTAGTCGGCGGTGAACAGGCGAGCCCTAGAGAAGGTGAACGAGCACGCGAGAGCCTAAGGGGCGCGGGAGAGGAAGTGACGAGCAAGAGCAAAACCCTAGCGGTTCCCTCCTTATAAAAAGGCTATCACAGACGGTTCTATTAAATAACCATCGTGATAAGGTTATCACAGATGGTTCTTTAACGAACCGTCTGCGGATAAACTCATATCACGACGGTTTTATTATGGAACCGTGCTGTGACAACCTCAGAACAAAGGCTTGATAGTGTGGCGAGAAGTAGCGGTAGCGATAGGGCAGAGGCAATGCGGCAGGCAGTGCGGCAGAGGCAAATGCGGCGAGTCTGGCAGAGGTCATGGCAGAGGCAAAAGCAGGCAAGGCTGTGATCTTGATAAAAAGCGGCAGTCTGGCAGGAGCGAGCGAGCATCTTGGCGGTCTGGCGAGAGGCCCACTTGCACCTGAATGGGCGTCTACTATAGCATGTTTTGTAGTTCTCAAATAAAATTTGAAAACCCACTGTTGATGAATTATTTGCTTAATTTAATTTCAAGTCCAACTTAGGTTATTGATTTGAGTTTGAATTTTCTATGGGTTGAAATAGGGTCCAAAAATTTAGAAAAAATTATATTAATTATTGATAAATATTATAGTATTTAATTGAATTATTTCAGATGATGATCATAAGATTTTGTATAGATAAATGCAAATTCACATACATAAACCGCTAATTTTACGACAAGAAGTTCAACACTGTGCAAAAAATTTTGCATACTCATGCCTAATCCTACAATCATATCGCTGCAGAAGATGACGTAGTCATCCCACCCTTCTATCACGCGCGATGCGGTGCTCGTTACCGGGTGGCGATCCCATTAACGCCCACACCCGCCCGATGGCCGTCCCATCTTCCACGACGCCTCTGGACCGCGCCCGCCGAGCCTCGGCACCGCCTGCACTCCCGGTTGGTCCTCTTGGCCGTCTCACACCCTCCACCAGCCGGCTCGCCCTCGACCTAGCTAATATAGTGCTTCCCAACGTCGCGCGACTCGTCGACCATGTGGAGAAGGAGGCCGAGCACGTAGGCCGCAGCCTTGTGGCCGGCGACGGCAGCCCGTTCGAGGCACACAAGGCCGCGCTGCATGGCCTGGTGCATGAAGACAAGCGGGAGGCCGACGATGAAGCAGGCCTCCGGGTTGCCAGCGTCGGCAAGGTGGTTGACGACGGCGACGTAGCGCCCATTGTCCAGCCACTTCATCACCTCCTCCGCTCAGCCGCCACGCCTCCCCCACAAAGACCATCCTTGCATCGCTGTACATGGCCTTGCAACTCCAATATCACGTCGTCGCAAATTCAAGACGTTAGAATAAATAGTAGTACCTCGTATTTTTGTAAGTATAAATATGTACGTACGTGGCTCGTAGGCTGCATAGGTCCGCCATGGGCTGAGGAGAGCTCGCGGCCACGCGGCCGACGATGTCAACAACAACATCGTGAGGAAGAAGAGCAAAGGCGATCACCGACCTCATCGCCTTGGTCCTCGCCATAGTCATTCGTACGTATTCAATACCGTGAGATGAAGAAGCGATGGGAGGTTTCATCTTCGGTGGAGCATGATTGGTCTTATAAAACAGCAGTAACCGGCGTGCGAGACGAAGAGACGCCACGTAACGTTGGCGTGCGAGATGAAGAGACGTTGGCGTGCAAGACGAAGTGACGCAGCGCGTGGGAGCCGAATCGAATTTATCATAGACGGTTCCAACCACCAACCGTTTGTGATATCTAATTATCATAGACGGTTCTAATTAAGAACCATCTGTGATAATTCACAGATGGTTTTGTTATGACAACCGTCTGTAATGAGCTGAATTATCACAGACGGTTCTTATAAGGAACCATCTGTGATAATTAATTATCACAGACGGTTCTAATTAAGAACTGTCTATGATAGGCCTCACGGCAACTGACTATGTTGAGACAGACCCAACGAGCGGTTCCAAAGGAACCGTCTGTGATGGGACGTCTACTATAGCATGTTTTGTAGTAGTGAGAGTGTAGGGGAAAGAGGTGTGGCGGCATCACTATGGATGGCATGGTGCAAAAGAAGCTCGATGGCGGCGTGAGCATCATTGGGGAGGCGAGGACGATGTGGGGCTCTTCCACGGCCTTTTCCCCGTTGGAATCGCCATCAACAATCGCCGCAGACCCAATCGCCACATATCCTTCCTCTCCATCACCGACCACCACATTGTTGGAACAAACTAAGATGAAGTTGTGCTCAACACGGTAGAAATTCACGCTCGGTGGAACGACTCAACCAATCGAAGAAGATCACGCTGAAACGAATATACTCACGTGCTGATAGCTTGTACTCAAGAACGCAACAAGCTTTTGGTGCTGCATGTACTGCATGCAGTGCTTTTCTATTGCTTTATTGCTTCACACAATCTTACATTGGTTACTCTCTTCTTGTTATTTGTTTGTTACAAGCAGCTAGCTATATAGTCTCTAAGAAGCATACTTCAACTCGGACTCGGCTTGCACCTTCGTCTATGACTTGGATCGCACGCATAAGCCTCCAAAAGGAAACTAAAAACAAAGATTATCTAACACATCCTCTCGAGGGGACCGATCGATGTCATCACCGCAGACGAAGCGACACCTTGTGTCAAGTGGAGCAAGTCATGGCAAGGGCAAGCACATGAGCCAGGTGGGGGAAGCGGAGGAAGCGGGCACGACGGCGGTTAACCAATGACGCGCGGCTAAGATAGAGATAGAGGTTGGGAGGGAAGAAAAGCCGCACTGGCAGCGATAAATAGTGTCGACAATTAATGTATGGAGACCGTAGAGGTGCTCGTGTCTCTCAAGAGATGATTGTAAATGTGGTGATTCATGAGGCCCAATGACTAGCCCAACAAAGATGGCGAGAGACGGGCGGCCGATGCCATGCAAATAATGACCGGCAGACCGTTGGATGTTCTGTGCACGCCGTTGCTTGCTGACGATGGAGCGGGGACATGTGTCATTATTTGCGATAAGAGGGCTAAATGTGCGGAAGCGGCAGGCTTCAAGCAATCCCAGGAGGCTTACGGCATCTCCAATAGTGTATTTGTTGTCGTCTCTTAGCTATACCACATCAATAAAATCCTACGTAGAGGAGAGAGAATATAGGTCGTCTCTTCCCAAAGAGACTGTCGTGCACGCGAAATAAGACATGATGCATTAATTTACTCTAGTTGACATTTAGACCCGTTTCAAAGAAAAATTATAAAATATAAATATTGGAGAGTGTGCTAGAGACTATCTATTAAAGATATTGTCTCTAAAGATGATGTAGTATATGTTAGAGACAAAGTTATCTCTAACTGTTAGAGATGCCCTCTTAATAAGAGGGAAGATCTGTCACTGCACGGGATATAGAATTGATTAAAGCAAGCGAGATTAATTCAGAGACTATAGTGTCAGCGAACACGGCGTAATTGCATAAGTTATTTCCAAAGAAACTTTATTCAACACGTGCCTACGAGGCCTATACACGGCAATTAGTTCAATGGGTTTGGCGTGGCAAATCGTGGTCAAAACTCGAACCGAACAAGTCAATTAAACATGCATATATACTAATTCTATCGTAATTATTTCACATGCCATAGTATATATATACACATAAATATATAATCAATTAAAATTCCCTTGCAAGCAACAAACCCTCTCGTCCATATCGATCTTGATCTCATGTAGTCACTCATATGTTACACGGGAGTAGTAACAAGTGTGTAATACATACATATGTACCACGGTAGCAAAAGGTATGAGCTTGATAGACCACAGGGTCAAGAAGAGACTTGAATTTGTTACTGTTTTATAAGATATTACCACTACTACAAAACATGTAATAGTAGACGTCTCAACACATACGGTTAAAATGGAACCGTCTGTGTTGGGTCTGTCGGGACCACGTATTTGCCGTGCCAACCTATCACAGATGGTTTGTATTACAAACCGTCTGTAATACTCACTATCACAGATGGTTCTCTTAAAGAACTGTCTGTGATAATTCACAGACAGTTCTATTAAAAAACCGTCTGTGATAATCTCCAGTATCACAAACAATTCTTAATAAAGACCGTCTGTGAACTATCATAGACGGTTCTATTAAAGAACCGTCTATGATAATCTCTAGTATTACAGACGGTTGTGAACAAAGACCGTCTGTGAACTATCATAGACGATCCTATTAAAAAAACCGTCTGTGACAATCTCCAGTATCACAGACGGTTCTTAATAAAGACCGTTTGTGAACTATCATAGACGGTTCTATTAAAAAAACCATCTGTGATAATCTCCAGTATCACAGATGGTTCTATCAAAAAACCGTCTATGATAGTAAGTATCACAGATGGTTTGTAATATGAACCGTCTATGATAGGCTGGCAATACAAATACCTGATCCCGACAGACCGCCCCTGCCCATTCCCATTTGAGCTGCCACCACCAGGTCCTCCCCCCATTGCACCGCCGACAGAGAAGGAAAGGAGGAGAGGGAGAGGAGGAAGGAGAGGAGAAGGAGGGGATTCTCGAGAGATATTTGGTATTTTCATCGTGAGCTCCGAGGGTAACGATCTATAACCCTTTATGTTTGCTATAAATTAATTGCTAATCAATTTAAGTATGTTTGGTAAATAGGAAGCCCATTGCACCGCTGACAGAGAGGGAAGGGAGGAGAAGGAGAGGATTCTCGAGAGATATTTGGTATTTTCGTCGTGAGCTCCGAGGGTAACGATCTATAACCCTTTATGTTTGCTATAAATTAATCGCTAATCAATTTAAGTATGTTTGGTAAATAGGAAGAGTACGTACTTGCGGTTTATTAATCTAATTTGACACTAATTTTTTACATGCGTAGCGTAGATGGACCGAAACTAGATGTACGGTGTGAACCGTGTGAGTCAAGAGTACATTAATAGCGTGGTTGCTTTTAGAAGAGCATTTGAGCGAGGATATGTTGAAGAATGGGATAAAATTTATGTCTTCGTCTATGCATTGATTGCGGTAATTTGAAGATGTTTAACAACCCGTAGCAGTCGAAGCGCACTTGATTCAAGGGTTTCAAAAAGGGTATACATGTTGAACCATCCGCGATGAAGAACAGACACACAGAAGTTAGTAATGATGGCATCACCGAGAAGTCAACGATATCTTTGGATCACGGACCGTGCTTTTGATGAGGATAGGTCACACGATGACAATCTAGATCAGATGCTACGCGATGCAGAAGAGAACTACAGTGAGAGAGAGTTTTGTAAATTCGAGGGCTTAATGGAGGACTCGGTGAGACCTTTGTTCCCTGGCTGCAAGCCGGAATACACAAGGTCCATCTCATTGTTCAACTTGTGAAAGAGATAAAGATATGCGGCCCTGTGTTCCTACGTCATACGTACCCATTCGAGAGGTACATGGGAATTCTCAAGTCCTACGTCGGAATCGATCTCGACCGAGGGCAAGATCATCGATGGTTATGCAAACCAAGAGATCATTGAGTTACGTGGTCGACTACATGGCTCGGTGGAACCGATAGGTGTGCCTCTATCTCGTCATGAGGGAGATTGGATGGTATCGGGACCATCAGAAGGAAATCAATCACTCCCAATCTGGATACGTACGCTCAAGCCCATTTCACGGTCTTGCAACACATGACCCAAGTGTCCTCGTACATCGACGAGCACAAAGACATGGTACGCCAACAAAATCTAGACCGGTCGGAGATTTGGATCATGAGAGAGCACAACCGTTGATTCAACGAATGGTTAAAGGTGCGAATCACTGGGAGGTCATCAAGTGATGATATGCTGCTATGGTTGGCAAAAGGGCCATAATTTACAATTGTCACATGGTAAGGATACGACATAAATGGGTACACATTTCATACGACAGCTCAGGACAAGAAGAGCACAGTCCGAAACAGCGGTGTCCGCATAGATGCATTCAGTACCGATGGGCTAAGGAGCTCATATTATGGGCAAATAGAGGAGATATGGGAGCTCGACTACGTACTTTTCAAGATCCCCTTATTTCAGTGTCGTTGGGTCCATCTCCCACAGGTGAAGGTCAACAAGTACGGCGTCACTACCATGGACCTCGAACGTGTTGGATACAAAGACGAACCATTCGTGCTGGCTAACCAAGTTGTTCAAGTCTTCTATGTAATCGACCCGGCAAATAAGAAGCGTCATGTAGTTCTTCATTGAAAAAGGAGGATTGTCAGAGTTGAGAATGTAGTGGACGAGGAAGAATCCAATCAATTTGACGAGTTGCCTCCTTTCGGAGACGGCATCAGGCTCAAGGAAGAACCCAGTGAGGAAGCTAGCTATATGCGCATCGATCATCATGAAGGGCTATATTTTAATTAGGAATTTACTCCATTGTAATTAATTTATTCCATAACATGAGACATGTCAATGTGGACTTGCCATGTGTTATGGACTTGTAATCTCTTATATATTTTGATGTCAACATGGAATTGTCATCTTTGATTTTGATGTCAATGTGGACTTCATTGTAATGTGGAATGATAATATTATGCGCTTGTAATAAACAGACGATAAAAAGACCATATCCTTTTTACATCACAGACGATATAAAAAGGATTAGCGATCCTATCTTAGCCTTCAAATCTTCATAAGCCTTCTCATCGGCTTCTTTGGGAGACGAAGAGATATTTGAGAGCTATAGCGACGTTGGAAAATGAAGAGACGAAGAGCTATGCGATCGTGATACGAAGAGACACACACGGGAAAATGAAGAGACTTGTCACCAGGTTCATGTCAAGTTATCACAGATGGTTCTATTATGGAACCGTCTGTGATAAGGAATCACACACAGTTCTATTAAAGAACCGTCTGTGATAGTTCTTTAATAGAACCGTATGTGATTCCTTATCACTGACGGTTCCATAATAGAACCATCTGTGATAGGCCTTCATAACCCTAGGGCTCGCCCATTCATCTCCCCAGTGCCGCCCATTCATCTCCACATGCCTTAGCCCGCTCAGCTCTCACTCCTTCGCCTCCTCTAGGGCTTGCCCGTTCACCTCCCCATCGTAAGCCCCGACACCGCCGCCTTCGACCTCGACACCGCCGCCTCTGACCTCGATGCTGCCGCCTCCGACATCGACGACGCTGCCGCCACCTCGACACGCGGGCTCCTTCTCGTGTCAGCGTCCTCCCTCTGCACCGGCCTCCTCCCCGCGCCGTCCTCCTCCCCTGCACCAGCCTCCTCCCCTGCACCGGCCTCCTCCCCGCAGACCCTCCCAGACCGCACCTCCTCCCCGCCCTCCCTCCTCCCGCATTGGCCTCCTCCCCCGCCTCCCTCCCGCCGGCCTCCTCCGCACCCGGCCTCCTCCTTGCACCATGAGTTCTTGTGCGGCATCCTCTCTGTGAGTATTCCTATATTATGTTTGTGCATCACTTGGGCTATATACTTCACGAGGATTAAAATATCTATGTATTAATTTAAAATACATAAAAGACCATATGTCTTCATGGTCATAACCCCTAAGGCTAACGACCTCACCGGGTCGTAAGGATTTCAGAGGTTACACGATGGGTACCCTGGTCGGACTAGGCTTCGACCAGGTAGTTGCTCGGAAAAGCTATGAACTGGCACCCTCAACCGTATAATGAATGGAACACGGGCAAAACGTTCTGTACCATACGATGATATACAAGACACTAACGATAAACCACTTTATGGTTAAGGTGTTCACAAGTACTTAACAGCAAGATAGTTAGCACATTGTTAACTACCCTAAACCTGCGACCAGTTGTAACGTTTCATCGAGGCGCCTTCTCGAAATGCTTCAGCCCCTTCGGAGTTATTTAATGGTGGAACGCAGAAGACGAGGAGACAACACATACACAACAGTGAACAACAGAAGGCAATTCAGAAGCCAAGGCAGTAGCATTTAATACACTCGGTGTAATTAGAGAGAGTCCCTAGTCAAGTCTTGTAATCCCAGTTCATATAAATAAAGAGCAGCCCACATTCTCTTCCAGGATACTCCATGTCATTTTTATCTTTTTATTTTCGTAAGATCGGCGATTCGATAAATCGGCAATTTAGCGCCGTCCGTGGGGAAGAAGGCGTAAGTTTCTGAAGAAACTCTTCGCTCATACAAATCCTCACCCAAGTTCCTAAAATCGTGATGCGAATATGCGGAGTTTGGAATGAGGAGAATTGGTTCGACTTGGCGGACTCGCCAACCTCGATATGGAAGGATGCATTAAGCGCAATGGAGGAAAATGGCGATCATCCTCCTCTTCCTCCTCCGTCGGCTCATCGTCGCCGACGATAGCGAGATCGGCCGGATGGGCGAGGATCGCCACCATTACCGTGGGCGCCAATCGGAAGAACCAGCCATTCCGATCAGCTCGGTGTCGAGGACCTCTTCAAGCTCGGTCATTCCGATCGGCAAAAGCGGTGAAGAAATTTCAGCACCACCACTCGAAAATCTCTATACCCTCGATGAAATCATGGCTAAAAGATACTCTCCTACGACCACGGCATTCCTGTGAGTCAACCGACATCTGATAGCGGTGTCGATGAAGCCTCCACCGTTGTAGGCCATGTGGGGATGATCACGCTTCGACGCTCTGATCGGCGATTCACGGATCAGCCGAGAGACCTCGAGAGGTGCTCATTTCCGACCGCTTTACGTCGTGAAACTTCGCGAGAAGCGAGAAGCTCTCCATTAGTTACGATGGAAGCTCATCGGAAGATCGGTCTTTGGCACGAAGTCAATGCGATCGGAGATGAAAATCAAGATACCTGCGGTCCTACATTCTCTACCACGCCATCACGCGGTTGTTAGAGATGATCCGAGCCATCGAGCACCAACTTCCGAATCCACGAATCGATCGGCGTCCATCAACTAGTGCTTTGGTGTTACCCCACTGTTGGAAGAATACTTCATTCCCTAACTAGTGGGACCCACTCCTCAGGGAAAACACCTGTCTAATAGGTCAAGAAATGTAACTACCCTGCGAATGTCGATTGTACCCCTTACTTGTACTCATAGTATAGCTATCCCCCAAGGGGTATTTTGGTCTTTTGTACAGGCTTGGGAGCCTATAAATACCCCATGTAACTCTCATTTGAGGGGGAGGCTCTCTTGAGCAATAAAGCAACCTATTAAACTAGTGAGCCCTGGGGCCTCCTCTCGGTAACCCCCGTTGGCTCACCGGCAGAATAGGGCGGTCCTCGGACCCCAGACCCATATAAATCCTCATGTCCTTTTTTACTCGTGGGCCGAGGCCCGTTAGGCGGCCCGGCGTCCACCCTCACTTGTGTTTGGTTTTACACCTACAAACATTGGCGCCCGGCCGTGGGGACGTAGCTAATCGATGAAAGGCTATGTCTCCTACCCAAAAAAAATACTCTAAGTCCACGAAACCTCCTCCGGCTCCGGAGGGCAATGATCTCGTGGACGACCCATCTGCTATTTGAAGGAGCCCCAGCCGAGCACCCTCGTGGGAGATCAGGGCCATCCACCTCGGGATGTCAACGTCCTACGTGCCCTGGGGCTCCCACGCGCATCCTCCTCCCTTGTGTGGGTCGATGCGAGGCCTAGCCAAGGGCGAGAAGTTAAGGCACCCTCGCAGCCAGAAGGCTAAGGATTCTGAGACCAACCGTCACCCCCGGGATGCATGACGTCCATGCAGCGCGAGCGATGAAGGCTCGCTACGAGGGATGCCCCTAACATGCTACTGTTAGGGGACAGTCTCGGCATATAAATCTCGTATGGGCTCTCAAGACACTTTCCCTCCAAGCGATTTCACCCTTGTGGTGCATAGAGGCGTCGACCTCATGGTCTCCCTAACAAAGTCCATGGTGGCTTGGGTGTCCGCCGCCTCCACCATGGCGACTTCGTGTCCTGGCCCTAGGGCATGGCGACCACCCTCGTGGTGCGTGGGGCATCACGACCTCCTGGTCTCCCTAACAAAAGTCCATGGTGGCTTGGGCGTCCGTCGCCTCCACCATGGCGGTTCACATCCTACTAGCCCTAGGGCATGGCGACCACCCTTGTGGTGCATAGGGTGTCACGACCTCCATGGTCTCCCTAGAAAAAGTCCATGGTGGCTTGGGCGTCAAATCGCCCACTCACGGCGCTCGTGTCCTACTAGACCTAGGGCATGAGCGACAACTTTGGTCGATGCATCAGTTAATGGATGTCTTTGAGGACTCGTCCCCTTAGACCTCGTGCCACGCGTCGAGCGACCTCCGGGTCCTCGCGATGCCTAGCTCCATTGCCGCAAGGGTTAACCATTCTCATGCATTCCCGATCACAACAAAAAACCCACCTGTGAGGTAAAAGGGCTCCATCGCCCTCATAGTTCAATGCCCACGACTTAGCCTTATGGGCGCAACCGGTGTGCCTGTGACTTATTGTCGAAGGCACACATCCAAGGTGCCTATGAGTTAGACTCATGGGCACCTCCAAGTCTACTAGGGGGCTACCACCCCTGTGGGTCATTCGGTGCCCCACGACTTAGCCTCGTTGTCACCCCTCTAATATGTCCATGACTCAGTCTCATAGCTCGAATCATCTACCGTCGACCTAGCTCAAATATTGATCAAGGACCATCATGCTCGCATAAGGCTATCACCTCGGAGATCTTAGTATCTAAAGTGATGGGACTCTACTTGTCCCATGGCAACGACTTCGATCAATGCTCATGTCGAACGAATGTTATCTTGCTACAAGAAACAAGTGTTGATCATTCTCTTTTTCACGCAGAGATGCTCGTGTTATCTACCAGCCCCCGCAACGTTTCTAGCTCAAACTACGACGATTCTGAGGGGTTCTACTTCGATGACTTTCATTAGACCACGGAGCAAGAAGAGGACGACTTTGACCACAGGCCTCATTTCGACGTGCCACGCGCCTCGAAGGCTACGCTTCGGCTTGGTGGCATTGCGTCCAAGACTTCGCCTGCAAAGGCTTCGCTATGACGCATTCCCGCCTCAAAGGATATGCCTTAGCTTGGTGGCCTCGCATCCAAGACTTAAACAGTGGCTTTGCTTGACGCGACCGGACCTCGAAGGCTATGCCTCGGCTCGGCGACCTCGCGTCTAAGACTTCGCTTACTTAGGCTTCGCTCGATGCACCGGCCTCGAAGGCTATGCCTCGGCTCAATGACCTCGCATTCAAGAACTTGCCCACATAGGCTTCACTTCAACGCACTGCCGCTTCGAAGGCTATGCCTTGGCTCGGCCGGTCTCTCACCCGAGATTTCACCTACATAGAGCTTCGCTATAGCGCCAAGACCTCCGAGGATATCCCTCGGCTCGGCGGCTCGCGCCTAAGACTTCCGCCTACAAAGGCTTTCGCTCCAACATGCCTTCCACCTCGAAGGCTATCCCTCAGCAAGAAGTTCACGCCCACGACCGCTCTACACAAAGCGGCCGTCGTCGCATCGCCTAGAAAGGTTGTGCCCGGTGGGCGGTCTTGCGTCCATGACTTTGCACACAAAGCCGTTCGGATGCACCCCCGCTCGAGGATTGTGCCTCGGTGGGTGCCTCGGCATTCAAGATTTCATCTTCGTGATGAAGCAACAAAAACCACCCCACACGAAGGGCCAACGAGAAACGTCAATTTGGTACCTGCCCTCACGTGGAGCACTCACACGATATGAAGCACAAAATGAAGATAGCCCAGTGGACATAGCACTATGCCTCTGGTCTGAAGACTAAAACTCTACAAGGCTGGGATTCGAGCATAAGTCTTCAGGATGTATTCCTCAGCTCCCGTGCCTCGCATCGTGTAGAGCCAGAATTTGGCTAAATCTCGAGCATCTACATTGCCATCAAGCCAGAATTTGGTCAAGTCTTTGGCACCCTGGAAAAACACCCTGCTAAGTGCACATCAAAAATGATGTTCAACAAGATACAAGACCTTAGCACTCTTCTTTGTCCCTCGGGCGCTCTTGCAGGCGCCCAAGGGACAGGGGGGCTAGTTAAGGAATTCTACCACCTCCCGTCTAAAACGCTCTATACTTCGACAAGTCTACACAGGTGGCGTACATAAGCCCCTTGCCCCAAGCGCTTAGCCACCAGCCCACTGGAAGTGGTTCGGGGCCTGCTAGACCCTGTGCCTCGACACCCTGTGTGTCCCGTCGACACTCCAAGGCTCGCGCCCCGACACCTCACCGCTCCAAGTGCCCTACGTATCTCGACTTCAGAAGCGTTTCGTACAAGTTACAGTGATTCGTCAAAGAAATTCAGAAGAGCAGCTTCAGAGAAGTTCAGAAGAACAGAACAACTCACACACGCTATTTATAAGCACTCATATACCAGAAGAATACCCAAAACAGAGAAGTGTTTTTTGACGCAATATCAAATCATCCCTGCCGAAGCCCATCCCACATGGCATGGGATGAGTGACACCCTTCAGAGAGAGGCGCGTGGCTCCAATCCCTCCAGAGCAACTCTGTGCAGCCGCCGAAGGGCCACCACCTCGCCTGCTCTGCCTCCAGCTTGGCAGAGCCCCCGGCCTCAGCATGCCTTCACGCCCCCACGGTGGCCTCATGCCCTCATGGTGCCCTCGCGGCATCGGGGCCTCACGTCCTATCGCCCTGGATCACCTCGTCAGGGCCTCGCGTCAAGGCCCTATGCGCGGTGCCTCGCAGCTACGGGCCTCGCGTCTATATGCGTCCTCGTGGTACCCTCGTTCCCTTGAGTTCTCGCCCACGTGCCTCGCCCTCGGGGCCACGCAGGGGCATCGCGCCCGGCTTCGGGGCCTCACGCACTCACGCACCTGTGCCCTCGCAAAGACCCTCACGCCTCGCGGTGGCCTCGTGGCGTCGCGGTGCCCTCGTGACTCTCGCGGCGCTCCTTACAAGACCCACGTGCCCTCGCCCCTGCGATGGCCCGCGCCCTTCGCGGCGCCCAAAGGCTATCATGTTCAAACCGGCTGTTCGAAGCAAGAACAATATTATGTGGTACTAATTGGTCAATCCTTCATGTAAACCCATCGTGGATAATTCCTTGATTTTGATTGCCACCATGCACGCATCATCAATCCATGCGTATGGGAGGGAGGTGCACGATCAACACGAACTACACCCATTTTAGTGTTTGTAAACACAAACTGCATCTTGCTTCACCAAAATAGCGCGCTGCGATAGGCGCCATACTCTGGCGCTTCGGCGAGCCGCAAAACACCGGCTCAATTCAAAGCAAACGAGTTCCTTTTCTCCTGAATGTTGTTTGTTGGGAATACAGGGATATTGTTTGGGCTACCTTCTCGAAAGCACGTGAACACACCACTCTGTTTAGCTATCAAGATCATTTGAGTAGTCAAAGATGGTTTCTCGTGATTCTACATACAATGAGTTTTAGCGAAGGTACAATAATATGGATCCAATATTTGCCATCACC